>JABASD010000914.1:0-53337 GCA_019776165.1 Pogonognathellus flavescens | reverse complement strand
AAATATGGATGCAAACTTTTCTCCAAGAAGTTGACATTTTTTCGAAAAAATGAAAGAGTACATTATGATAGAGCGTGAAATGAGCTTCAAATCGTCGTTATCAAATTTTCAATTTGACTTTCTACTCCAGAGAAATCATAAAAAAACTCATAAAGTCACGTGCTCGTTCCGGGTCACTCTTAACTAGAAGATATAATAAATACAAAAAATGTATTCATTTGCAAGTCGGCTCATTTGGAGGAGTCGGGAAAGGTAAATTTACATTGCACAATGTAAATTTACCTTTGCTGACATGAGAATAAAATCAGTGAAGAGAAAACTCTAACTGCATGTACAAATTAAATAAATTTGTTCTCGTCAGGCCCTTTGGTATTCTATATGGACATGCATGTTGCACTCTAAGATTGGATTTTTTTCGCTTATCCTTGAGCAAAGTCTTAATGTATAAGGTTAGTGAGAAAGGTATGGTAGATAAGTATTTATCTACGTAATATTATGTTAATATCCATGTAATATGTGCGTGATGGTAGGCTTAAGCTTCTGGATATGTGCATAGTCCATATATTTAACTACTACAAGATATAGGATATATTCGCCCATGTTAAATGATGGAGGTCACCGAACTGTCATAAATTTCATCCCTGGTTTCTTACGGAAGGATTTCTTCCTATTGCGTTGTCGTGTCTGTATGTCTTCTCAGCCAATAGTGCTCTAGTCTTGTTCCCTCTTACTTTTACGTCAATTTACGTTTATAGAAGATATATTTGCGAAGATTTCCTCGCCCTCTCACATAAAATAAAATTCTACGAATGGAATTCAAATGCAAGTACGTACATATTGAAAAGATTTAAATGAGTAGATATACACAGGGAGTTACGGATGTTCATACTTAAGTTCAGCCGTACTCTTTTCAATTCATTTCTCTTTTCCTCTTCAGAAATGTCAACAAATTTATTGCCGGATTTTTGGCAAATTCTGCAAAAACTCTGCCAGCATTACCGGGAGAGAGGGAGAAACACCAACTTGACTTGAATTTGAAGTACAGTTCTGTACGCTTAAATGTGTGTGCGTGTGTGTGTGTTTGAAAAAACGTTTCATCCCGTACAAAACCAAAGACTGAGATCTCATAAAGCTACATATGTGAAGTAGAGCCAGAAGTACAAGTAAGACTACAAATGCTCCAGAACTGTTACCTTGAATAGTGCCATAATACACAAGGGTGCAGCGTAGAAAACAGAAGAGTTAGTACGACTTACTAGACATCCACTTACGTAAGTATAAAAAGGAGGAGTAAAACTGTAAGCAACTAATGGGTGAAAGTCTGTACGATACTTTACTTTCTTTTCGACTTCTTCCCTTTTATATCAGCACTCGACTTGTTCTACTTCTTTTCCTCAATTTTCCTTTTTTATATTATTTCTAATGTTGCTTCCTCCAGGATTTCATTATTTCGGAATGATTCTGATTCTACTTATCTATGTCCTATACTTGCAGAGCTCTCTTAGCAGCAATCGTCTTGTTAGTATTTTGGCTAGTACTTACTACTATTCATGAAAAAGACTTGTATACCTATACCGCAATTTTGTACACACAAGCTACAGTTTTACACCACATGTGCGTGCATCTACTAGCAGGGGTATCTATTTCCGACTACTACTCTCCAGCTTTAACACAATTCCTTATATATAAGGAAGAGCTGTTAAAACTACAAACACAAAGTGGCTTGGCCACTTCTTGTAACTGGAGTTACACGGCCAACCTTTTTTATACTGCACCTATTTTATCTCGCGTCCGAATCTAATGTTTTCTGGATTTCTGCACCCATTCTGCAAGTGTTGCGATTGCGACGCTATCCGACTGCAAAAACACAAAGAGACACACACAGCAGCAGCAGAAGAAAATGCTGCTAACGAAAACCATAGAAAAAATATACGGCTAGTCCACTTTTCGCCTTTCTTCTGTTAGAGCATTAGTGGAGAAGAGCAACACACTCTTTTGGCTAGAGATTCCTCTTTCTTTACTTTAGTTTTGGTTGTATACTACACTGAATTTCAACGAAAAAACGACATTTCACCAGAATCAAAGTGTAACAAGGAAAAACTTACACATTCTGACATACGTAAGTACTTATACACGTACAACATACGCATTCTACTATCTGTTTCACTCAAGATACTCCAAAATGTTACAATATATACATACAAAATGCTTTTATACAACTGTGACTACCTACCACCACTTTAGTACGGATTTCGAAGAAAACCTTCATATATATATAGGTACTGCAATATGTATTCTAGCGCTGGACAACTCTAGTCAATGGTAAATTACTAGCGCATTACAACCTATTGTTAACTTTGGTTGAGAACGGGAGACCGGCAGACCACCACTGTGTATTTGTAGCACAATAGCGCAAAGTGCTAGCAATAACTAGAACGTAACTCTGTACATAATACGGGAAGCCTTGCTTTTTTCTCAGACAGACAAACCCAACACAACAGATAAAATAGCGCAACACACAATGTCACTGTTATTCCACAACTGTCTTTTTCACTGCCGTTTTCTATTCCTCTTTGGGAGATTACACTCAACTCGAGTCCAAAGTCATTTCTCCTTCAATTCTTCCCTTGCTCCCCTTGCGTGCTTTTGTAGGATGATGGAAATTCTGCTGTGTAGTAATAGGTTTTTAATTTTTAACGAGAAATCTTCTATTACAATTTAATGAGAGACCTATCAAGAATTAATGGAATATTTTTTCCCACTCGGAAGCTGCACTAATAGCAAGCACACAGTATGTTGTATGCATTTCAAAGTAAAGAGAATCCCAAATCCTAATATTACAAGAACAGTGTGTTCTCAGAAAAACCCACACTGCGACCAGACCCTGATGTTGAACAGAATAAGAAAGAGTGTCTAACACTACTGGGTCAAATTACGATATATCTTTTATACAACATATATATATTTCATCACTTCACTTTATATACGAGCGGGATATACCTACATATATAGTACAAAAACTCGGCTTGCAAAAAATTCTCAAACAGGAAGGCACAGCTTTAGGGAATCTAAATGAACATCATCATTCAAGCTCACGTTACCATTCTCATTGGCTGAGGAGACAGGCTTCATTTCAATGCAATGGAGGCTGACACACATTACATTTCCCATGTCGTCTCCCAGACTAAAATGAATTTGGGAAACATTTCATGACTTTATACAACTATACTATGTATATATACGCTATAACTTTTAACATTATTATTATAATGCAAAATTGGAAGTGTATTTTCAATTACTGCTATTTCCATGTGATTTATGTGTTTATCTGTATATAACTAACACTACCATCCACAGACACAACTTGTTTTTATACGTAGGCTATAATGAAAGTGCAATGTTTGTACACTTTGAAAGAAAACCAACCTACCCATGAACTATGTGTAGAATGTGATGTGGTGGGTGGTGGTGTGAGTACCTACTGCAATTTGAGAATATTTACTTTCAACGTGTAATCTTGATTTTGTACTGTGGTTGTGTAGCTCCTACCGTTCCACCTCACTCTCGCATTTCTTACGTTCGCCGTACTTTTAGTTACCTGCTGTGTCTGTGTCAAATGTCAACATAATCAGACAGTGCTAATCTCAAAGGAGAAATTCGAGGACGGAAGTACTCCGGGTAATTTCTTCTGGGAAAAGGCGAAATGTACAAAGTAGGGGTTTAGTTGGGTGAAAGGAATTGAGGTATCTGTCTAAGGTCTACTAGGGAATACCTTCTCCGATTTACAATGATGTTGGATATCTTATCTTGGTTTGATTTCCGTACCATTATTTCTAAACCTGTACTGTATACGGTTTTGGGTGGAGTGATCTGGTTAGGTGATTTTGTCAGCAAGAAGTGGGTGATTCAGGTTATATAAAAATCTTAAAGCAGGGCATAAAAAAATCCACGATGTGTCCCAAGTGAGAATGTGCTTACTAAAAACCACACATAGAAGATATACACCATATAGTGCTACAAGTACAACGGCTGAGTCGTCCATTCTGAATTCCACTGGCGAAAGCTTTCGCAACGGAGGATTCAGATTTTTAGGTTGCACACGCATAAAAACAAAATGAATTTAATCTCACTAGTACACGTTCAACAAATCAACAAGGCTACGAACAAATTAACAACGATGGTTCGTTTCGGAGAGCTCCAACTGACTGTTGGGTACCTACATACTTTATATATATTAAAACATTTAACATATCATTCCCATAGTAGTTGTATACAAACAATGGCTGCTTAAATGTGTACTTGGCAGTTGTAGTTGTACTTTCTTTTCTTTCCCTAGTGCGATCACTTTTTGCTCTTTTATCTAGATGCAATCATATTTTGCATGGGTAGTAGATCCCCTATGAGAAATCCGAGTCAAATACAGCAATTGAATGTGTGAGCGTATAGCTAAATATTCTATGAACAGTTAGAACACAAAGAGAAATTTGGATGGAATGAGTAGGCAGGACTGCCATATTTTATGCGTTGTAAGTCAAAAATTCCACAAATCCTATTTCCATTGTTTCTGCAGTGATATTGATAGTAATAGTGCATTGTAGCTACGTGAACAAAATGAAATATCTTCACCCTTTCAATCAAAAGTGAGTGCTTTGCAGATTTCTGCTTGATGTGTATGCTCTGCTTTATTCGCCTTCACCATGGAAGTTTCATTCTATAGATTTTGATAAATACGTAAAACTTCAGAAGAACGGACTACTATATGCAGTTCAGGTTCATATCTGTATTTCTTCAACCTGTCTACCTGCAATGCAACATTTTTCTTGTGCGTTTTTGTTCGTGTTATATAGAAATTCATTTCTTTCGGTTGTATTTTAAGAGCATTCTTTGCCTTGTGAGATTTACGTTCCAAATATTTTTACAGCAACACATGCACAAGTACGGCCACAACCATGGCGGTGCAATGCAAAGGTATAACTGGAAGAGTAAGAATTCGCCCACTTTGCTCTTATGGTTAAATTTTCTTTTGATAAATTTTTTGCTGTGTGATGCCGTGAAAGGATTTTGCTTGACATGTTGTATCTAAGGCATGTCTTATTGTAGTCTTGCATTATATTATCTGTATATTTCAATATAATATACAAGCATCAAACAATTGTATTACATGCAGCATAACGTGAGATGTTCGTTTTTTGAAATTTCATCTACGGCTACTGAATGGTGAAAGTGGGTCGCCTCGGGGAAACTCAGTTTTACTTCACAGAAAACGCATTCTGACATATGTAGGGTTATTCATACATTTATATTAAAGAAAAAACATTTTTCCGTAACATTACAAGATTCTTCCTTACTTACTTTCCTATTATCCCGAAAGGGTTTTCTATCCCTACTACATAAAGTCAGATTAAAGTGCAGCGAAGTACATTTCGATTTTCGCCTTATAAACTTTCAATTTTACCAACCAAAGAGTACACTCCTCTTAGGATGAAAAGAGCATTCGCTTTCTTTTAAAGCTCAAATATTTACTGCTTTGTACTTTATCTATTTACTTTATGTACGTGTTGTTTGCCTTTTCAATGCATTTAACTGCCGAAACGGCCTTCAGTCTTTCTTAGGATGGGCAGAAGCAAGGCAGTGTGACAAAAGTATAAAATTCAATAAATGTCGTACAAAGGAAGACTCCATGTTCGTCCAGACACTAACTCTAAAGCTTTTTGCTTTTTACTCCACTCGCTCCACACACATCTACTCTTTCAATTACAGATATAGTAGTCATCGTTTCTGTACTTTCGCCTGTGTGACAGCCTCCCACATTATACATTAAAATTTCTTTCTGTTCCTCGAAAACGATAGACTGTCTTGTCTCATCGAGTCAAAGAAAGCAGTACAACATGAATCGCCTTTCGCATTCTTAATGGAAGGGGGCATGGCATGGCAAAGGAAATGTACTTTACATTAAATACTGAAGATAGCCCAAACTCTCCCCCAAACGCACATAAAGTATTCTCACACTTTCTAAACAAACTGGCAAATACACAGAAGACATTCCTTTGCGTATACAACACTGCATAACAACATACACACTGCAATTGCAATGCAAACCAAAAAAACAAGACATTTGCATTTAAATAGGATGGATAAAGTTCTTAAGAGGAATCGATCGCTTAACATACATTAATCTTGGTTTTTTGTGACACCTCAAAATCGGAGAACAACATTAAAAGGCGACAGCTAGCAATACAACCCCCTTTCATTTGACGCAACTCAAATGTAGTTCCCTCCCTTATACCAATGTTAAAAAAGTCTCAGTCATGAGTATACTCTATCTTCAGTACTTTCTTAAGTTAATTCGTGTAATGAATAAATAGACCAAGCCTATAGCCATTATAATAGTATTTTCAATAGCCAACGACCGCTATAGGCAAAGGAAGAAGTACTTAAGGAAAAGGAGCCTTAATATAGGACATCCGCATAAAATTATGTCTGTTTTATATATAATATCCATTAAACATCACGACTGAGAATAATTGACTTTGATTTGCTGGTGGAATAATTTGGAACTGAAGCTATTTGCATGAAAAAGAAGTTTATGATTCTAGAGCACTGGAAATTACGAGATAAATGTCAAAAAAGTGGAAATAAAACTTAGGAGAGAGATATAGAAATTATTAAATTGACTGTTCAAAAATCTAACACAGTAGTAAAAGGATATGACGTTACTGTCTTTTAATGCATTCCGTTTGTTCCGAATCGGTTTACCGTGGTTTGGTCATTTATTTCGAGGACTACTGGAGTTATCCCATGTTAAGTACCTTATCGCGAAAGGTTCTTGCATGAACAAATAGTGGCACAGTAAAGCCCGAGAATAAAAAATAGGAAGAAAAACGTGTTCTGTCCAAGAGATGAGCTTTGCTTAGGTATAGTAGTAGCAGCTTAATGGAATGATATTGGAATTGGAACGTTATTGGGTTAGAATCGCAATGGAAACGGAACCACACACTTTACCTACGTACACCACCACCAGCAGGAGAAATACAATCTCTCTACTTTCTCTCTGGTCCTAGTGATTTGATTCTCCTTCGCTTTCCTTAGCATTCCAAAATAGAATGGAAAAGTTAAGGAACTAGGTTATGCAGTTGTGTCATTTCCGTGTATAATATTATGATAGCACATACTTATAAGATTGATACTTTATTCGGGACACACAGATAGAGATTGTCATTCTTTATATGAAAGTGCTTCATGCACGATGGGCCAGTCGTCTTGCCATCGAACATGGAAACGTCCTTTTCAAACACACAATTACCATCGCATACATTGACACAGCAAAGCAATGGTATTCTAAAAGCAAGACTTTGTATTATGTACGTATGAACCATCGGAAATCTCACGGTTGACTTTGATTTCATCTTTAGAGGTAAGTGCCGAGTTGAGGAAGTTAGCCAAGTTAAGAACATGACTTTCTACTGCAACTTTCGTCGCATAACTTGTCTTAATATATTCAAACTCAACCTTCCATCATAACCATCAATACTAAAGATCATTTCAAAAAATTCCTCTTCAAGCGTCTCTCACTCATTTTTGTTTCTTCTGCCTATCCTAATTTAAGAATATACAGGTGCAACTTTTAGACGGTTAATTTTACTATGATTGCGTTCAGGTTGTTACACATCATGGTGCAACTGGGAAAAGTTTTATGTTGATGTAGAAATGATTTTATGGGAAAAAGAAAACTGAAATATTCAATTCAAGTCCTCACTTTTATTCACCTTATATCCTTTCATAGCAAAGTGTAATACCAAACTGCAAGTCTTGTTTCCACTTTTCTGTCAGGTCGGCGTCGTTTGGGTCGTCTGTCTGTCTAGAATTTCATGTGTATGTGTAACACTCACTATTTCAATGTGCAATGAAACGTAAGCCAGTATAATACACATGAAGAAAGAGCGACTTGTACATCTACCGTGTTCAAGATATAATATTAGCTAGGCTTACAGATATTATTAGTAAGATTCGATTCAAGGCAAAGGAAAGTAGCGACGAGTGCAGCCTTGGACGTGGAGGATACTATTCGACGGAGGGCGTAAATAGCAGTACTATAGACGCAGACGTGCATGAACACCTAAAGGTTGCCAATGCATTACAATAGTACTCTTGCCACCCACAACTACCTACTGCCTAATGTACTCTTATATTGTTGCTATATACAGCTCTACCGTAGATTCTCCCTAGTATTTCTTTCGTATTGGTTTTGGGGGAAGACGATAAAAAGAGAGAAGTGTCCCAAGACGACACTTCTGGTTAAACTTTTTAAAGGAAACTTTGACATCTTTCTCAAAGTTATGTGCAATGTGGGT
This sequence comes from Pogonognathellus flavescens, assembly GCA_019776165.1. Lineage (NCBI taxonomy): Eukaryota > Metazoa > Arthropoda > Collembola > Entomobryomorpha > Tomoceridae > Pogonognathellus > Pogonognathellus flavescens. Next base: position 44,986 of record JABASD010000914.1, on the reverse strand, counting down.
TCTCACTTGGACTTTCTGCATGAAAAGATCACCCAATTCTATTCACATGAGCGCTACTCAATGAAATCGGAAATACAGTTACACTCGTATATACTCCATAGCTTCTACTTTTACATTCCGTCCAGTAGTGCACTATACTTTCCTCAATACACATAACAATATAGCTGCACTGTGCTGATACTACAATATAAAACAGCAACTTTCTGCACTTCGCTCATATCAAAGAAAATGAGAAACCAGCTCCAGAAGATATAAAATGTGCAGCTATACCAATCACAGCAGCAGTTAAGCGCGAAATAATATTATACAGATTCAAGCCCTCTACTAACTCGATATTCCTTTATGGACGGAACGAATGCAGTGAAAGTAAAGCGATGAAATCATGAAAGTGAAAGTGTGTGAATAATATTATTAAAGAAAATGGACACAATAGGATAATATACGGTCGCTTGCCAATCCGATGCATGTACATGCACCTAAAGAGTATTTATAGCCGCTGTAGCATGATTCACGTCTCTAACCCATAAGTAATCATTTCTTTATTGTCACTGTAGATCACACTGAATAGAGTTTGTCTGCATGTAGGTACGGATATACCATACCTACTCTATTATATATATCATATAGGTAGAAGGACACAAAATGAATGTCCCTACTGACAAATATCCCTAGCTGCCCTCCTGAGGTCTAAATGCATACTGTAGCTTGTTTTAAATCGTAAACGACGACAGTCAAGATATTTCTACAACACGTGTGGACAACATTTACGTGTAGTAAAGCGCATCAGAAATACATATATCTGTCAAGACTCCTAGAAGAGAGCAAGAACGAAAAGATAGTCACTGATGTTTTATTCAAGATTGCACTTGGACCAATTTCTTTCGTTTCGTTTATAGTTTTTCACGCATTACTACAAAAGTGTAACATTCCTCTATACAGATCCTTTGTCCTATTTCACACAGTAGTATAGAAAGATCCCATTACAAAAACACATACACACACATCCGGCAGGCATCTGAAAAGATTAGAAACAATTCACTGACTACATAGAACTCACCTGTCAAACGCTACAAAAGAATCTGTCGTTTCCTTTATCATTAATGGGCCTAAACCTTGGAATTAAATGCATAATTTATCTTTTCTCTCTATGCTTTTCAATTATTCCTACAATGCTTCCTTCAGCAACGTAAAGGCGGAGTGTCTGGAATACATATATAAGATACACTGCCTCCTCTGTTTGGGATATTATTACAATAGCTACCCTGAAAGATGAACGTCTTCCCCTAAATTCTGACTGACTCCGTCTTTGGCCCGCATTCCACTCTATCAAAGTAAATTACCATCCTGCCTTAAGTAATAATTTATTAATGCTTCTCCAGGACAAGATAATGAAGAATGCATGGCGGGAGCTCATCCACACTTATTGCTTATAAATGTATAATGCTGCGAAACATTTAATGAGCTTTACGTAAGAATCCTCCATGTATCCTTACATGCACGCATTTAACAGGATACAAAATGTAAAGGAGATATACACACCTATAAACTTGTGGCAAAAGTGAAAGTAAAGACACATCTCCCTTCCGACACCTACCAAGCAGTTGATGATAATATGCTTAATCTAATTATAGATATTTCTAATAGTAATTTCATATATGCAAATGAATGCACAGGGAAACTCATCAGACACTTGAGACTGTGAGACTTTCATTCTTACTATTGGCATGTTAAATACGTAACTTCACAAGAGAGACAGAGACACTACTTTATACTTTGTGCTTACATATAGGTACACGCAATAAAGCAACCTAAGATGTAATACAATATTGTGCATTGCTATAAACACAGCCGGGTTTGACACACTTTACATTGGGTTCAAACATATCAACTATGTTGTATATACATGATGGCATGAAAGCATTTTCACAGAAATAAGCAGGTAGCTATAATACCGGAGAAGACAAGAAGACGAAGTGAAATGAGAGACGGGAAAGTTACACCACCGGGCTTATTGTCGGTTAACCCAATTGTCGGGTGTTTCACGGAGCGTCTCGTCGAGAGGGGATTTTAGATTAGCTACGATGCACATAAAGACACTCTCCCTACAACAGAACACAATGATGACTACGTAAATAGCAAATAAACGCACCGTTTCTTGTCTGAGACTCACTATATGTAAAACAGTATTAAAATTTACTTCCTATTCACAATTCACAACTATCTGTACCTCTTTCCTGTAGTATAAATACATACAGCATGTACCTCTTTCCTGTAGTATAAATACATACAGCATTACAATGGCAAAGCCTGACAGACGAAACGTGTAGCGTGTTCTCATGACTGTGTCATGGTTTACGCAGTGTTCATAATACTTACTCAGACAGAGAGAGAGAGAGTAGGTGTGTGTAGTCTGTATTGTAGTATTTAGGTAAGATGTATGTTTTGCATGTCTCAAAAGGTAGTAAAATACATGTGTGTGGATTCTTGAAGTGTGGGGAGTGGGTAATGTAATAGCTTCGCTTCTAATAAAGACACAAGGACAAGTAATATCGTGTTAAGATACATCCCTACCTAGGCGAACCAAGGTTAGGTATCTATAAGAAGAGACAAGACACAGCTGATACTTACGAGATGCATACTTAATAATTTAAGCGCTGAAAATCCAGTCTGACATTTCTAATATATATTCTCTTTCTCCTTCTCTAGCAAATAGCCCAAAAGGAAAACTTTCTTAGCGTGCAAAGTTACAGCTTACAACTACGACGTGGTATTTGTACTACAAAACCAAGTACGACACAATACACTTCTGCTAAAACGAGGTGAACAGACTGAACTGAGTTATAATATCCACACTGCTGGCTCTCTAATACGTATGTATCACTGTATGATCCTGTCTATATAGATTTTGTACTAAATCCGTTGTGTCCATATATTAGTATTACTAACGCATTCTTGTGAGTGTAGTGTAGTCGTGAGTAACTTTATTTTGCAAAGAAAGTTGAGAGAGAGTAGGTACAAGAATAAGCTTTCTCATGTCGAGTTTTGTCGTCTGTTCTCCGGCTAAGTTGTGCTGTGAGCTGCTTAAGGCTTTGTATTTATATTTGTCAAGGAAAAGGAAACCCAAGAGGCACAATGCAGTTCCAGATGACTTTTCTTATCTTAATTCAGATGCATCACCATAAATCAACCTACATTGATTATTTGTTTGACAGGAACAGGCAGAACTGAGTTTCGCTTCAGTTAAACTGTGTTGACTAATGTATAATGCCTACATGTATGCACAATATGCAATAAGTAGAAGGAAAAAACTTATACATTACTACTTATTACTACTACACTGCTGCTACTGCAATCATTCTCCTGCATTGCCATGTTGTAATGAGATACTATGTACAAGGGTAGTACTCGTAGTTGTAGTAGAAGTTGGAAGTGTTAATAATATAATACCAGCACTATGTTTACAAAAAGAGTAGAATCGCAGTAGTAAAGGCAAATTATTCCCAGTTTACTCTCTCTCTCTCTCTCTCTGATTTGATTCTTGTTGTTTTGTTTTGTACGGCAGGGATTTTCTTTCTTTTACTCACCTTGATATGTGTCATGTATGTTGGTAATGTAATTGTACATTAGAAAATCTTGTCTGTAAAAAAGGAATAAGGTTCCTTATACTTTTAAGCACAGAAGTAGAACTAAGAAAATTTCCTTGAAAGAAAATTAGTCTCATTTGCATCAAATGAATAATTTACTGTGTGCATGAACCCTTGCATGGCATTACCCACTTTTTCTAGAAGATAATCTGAAAAAAAGTTTCCAGGCTAGACCACGATCGTAAAGCGCAGACATAACTAACAGAATAAAAATAAATGGAATGTATGCTGAAGTCGTAGTGTTTGTTGATTGTACCTAAGCTTCTGTTACGAAGCTGACTTTGTGAACTCAATGCAATTAACCATCGCACTTACATCTTACATTGTACTTACAGTGGAACTGAAATTCAGTTTAGCGCATGATACTTGTTTGCAACTACTTGTGCAAAGGACCATTACTTGCCATGTAGAAATTAACTAAGACAAATATTGCTATACTTAGCGAAAGAACTACAGCCAACTAGCCATGTCATGAATAAAACAATAGACTCTAAACTTTTTCTTCAACATATACTTCCTCCCTGCAAATTTTTAGACAGAGAGGGCTCAACCACTTATTCTCTTAGGTCAACGGTCATGAGCACGGATGAACATGAGACAAGGAACAAACCACATTATTATCTGTATATTTTTCTGTGTACTGAACTTCCTTCTGTGTTAAGAATTGCATGAACATCTTCAGAATAAAAATCTAATATTTTTCCCAATTACTATATATAAGTAAACCATTGCACTCTTTACTTTTGTAGTGTAATTTTTACATATGAGATTCCCTCCATTACAGTAACACTTTGAGGCAAATGTATACACATACCTTAGCCACTGACAAGACCCAAACCATGAACCAGAGAAAAACTTTTCCCTTGACTTGTATTGTTCTCATAAGTTAAACTCTTTTGGTAAAGGTTTCTCGAAGACTTCTCAAGGGGAAATAAAAGGTTACGACAGGCAATAACATCGACTAAAACTAACCAAACGAAACCCCCAGTCTAATACATGGGTAGGCACTTCTACTTTTTACTCACAAACTTCAGGGTGACTTGATTTCACAAAAGTAAAACACTTTTCCCACTTATACCTTCTCTCTCGTCTACTATTTCTAACAAGCCAAATTAAAAGACAAGTATTCCGTCTCGTAGTAATTATGCACTACTTCATTTCTCAAGTCAGCTACACATGTTCTTCTACTCCACTTTAGTAACTAGCACAATTAAATGTAATCTACTAGTTACATATCCACCTAACTTTGCTGAGTACTATATATCTATTTCCTATACTACAGATTCATTAAATAAACTGTGTTTTCTATCTGCATTAGTATACACTGAAAAATAACCTCTCTGAGGGAATGTAATACTAATGAAAATGAAAAGACATGACAGAAGCACACACGTAATAAAACAGCAAGCAATAAAGATCTGAAACGTATAAATCGTCTCTTAGCCAATAGAAATATCATTTTAATCAACCTAAAGCCCAACACAATTACATCCACAACCATTTCTATTCGAAACTTATACGTAGTACACAACCAAGGCCCCACAAAGTTTATAAGACGAAATAGATTGACATAACATCTACGATGCTAAAACACCTTCACCTTCTACATTAACTTGAAGACATAACGACAAGCAACTAACTTTCAGAAGGATAGACGCTTTTACTCACATTCACTTATAATTATAATAATGCCTTTGCCTAAGATGTCTAACATAATAGATAATCCCCATGGGGGACTAACTTCTATCTCTTTAGTGTCTCAACCTACATCTGCAGACTCTGACAAGACAGAAGGCAGCACTGCTTAATTCCCTTATTGCAAACTTGTAACCCACTAACATATTACACTACTACTCCTTTCACGTCTCAGACAGTCACCTAAGAACTGCTACACTTTGTAGAAACATTTAAAGATTCCTTATAATGTACATCCATAACAGAAATCCAGGATATATATACAAACGACTCTATATGCACCTACACTCTTACTTATAGCACCTTACCAATTAAGTACTTTATAAGAAAAGTAAGCCACATAATTTCTGACTAACTTTTGTGTTCATTTTCCTCACTAACATCTGTACGTGCTGAATTTTCAGACGGAAGCCATAGGAAACTGAATGCAACTACTATAAGGATGATAGAATTTGTCTTATTGATGTTAGTGCAACATTACCATCACAGACAAAAGTTCTTTCATACAACTTTTGTATAGGTACATATTTATTTTTAGAGATGGAAAGGAATAAAATTGCTTCTAAATCCACATTTATTGAGTTTTAACTGCAGAGACTGCGGGTATTTGAAGAAATGGGATATTTCAAACCCACTAAGCGCATTAGGGATGAGCTAATCCAAGTATAATTTCCCGACTTATACATTACATTCAAATGTAATGTAAAGTTCTAACAGTGGTGTGCATTAAGGCGAGAATAGTCAGCTTGAATTAAGTAGCAGAGTCAGTTTAGCTGTCGTTTCCTCCTTGTCAAATGTTCAAAGTTTTGTCCCAGCGGCATTGGTGACATTAACTACTGTCGATCCATCTCTCCTCTCGCCTATCATTTGCAGTCACAATAATATCATCACAACTAGTAGAACACACTATTCACATTGTCTCTGGACCTGAGCCTCTGCGTCTTCTTCATTATGAATCACAGATTTTACCTACAAATGCTTCTACTGCCTAAATACTGTAATTCCCTGATTCATCTTCCTCACACCCTTTCTTAACTGACATACAATGTAGAAAACATTATAATGTCACTTCTCTACTAATTGTGAAAATAAATTTTAAGTGAAATTTACAACAATTTACAATTGTAATGTAAAGACCCTACAGAACTACAAAACAATTGCTTTAGCTATGCATATTGTGTAGAAATTAATATCTATCTGTAACTGGGATACTGCTTTGTATTAATTGTAGAAAACAGGGATACCTATGGGATACTGCTATACATCACAATACAATTAAGCGTGTCAGCATGCCTTTGACCAACAAATTTTGAAAAACAATTTTTTATTCGATTGTGCAACTACAAAGCATCTACAACAATATCTCTGTACTGTAAGATGTATGTGGGAGAGAAAAACCTTGCTTGTGGTTAAAACTGAACATAGTGAAAATCATTAGAGCTTTTACTGTCAAAGTGTTTCGTTTTCGATCTAACTATGTTGCAACAGCAAATGATTGGTTTTATCGTTTGACGGTAACACATGCTACAAAAAGCAAACTGCTTCAATGGTAACCTCAAAGTAAACTTTCATCAATTACCTTTTTATGGTGGAATTCTGTAAGTTTTGTGTACAGGCAGTAGTAGGTTGGATTAATGTGAAAGTACTACTGTGTGATAAGAAGTGGTATAGTTATCCTTACTTAAGGATAGTGAAGAAGGCCATCTGAACTCTCAAGTCCAGTCGGTTTAGTCCACTCTTGTGTGAACCATTCCACTCAAGATTTTCTTGATTTCATCAATTTTCTACTGACTCACTTCGTTTAACTTCACTTAAGAGGAGCAAAGAGAACAGTACAAGTACAGCTGATTAAGTGACCACGGCATAGCCGAGTAGGGCAAACTGATGGTACGTTACGCTAACCAAGTATAATGGGGATCTTTGAGAAACTAAAGTTAGCCAGCTAAAGTGAATGGGAGGTGAAGGAAAGCAAGAAAGTCAGGAAAATCATTTCTACTGAAACAACTTTGTGCTTTGTAACCCTTTTAATATTAGATGGAATTGGTAGTTTGAGTTATATCACATATAGGCATACACCAGCAGGAAATCACAGAGAAGCATTGCGAAACTTTCCACATTTTTCTTGTCGTATTTTGTACATGGAGCATTTGGGTGCTATATTATATGCTGTATGTAGTGTGTTATGGTTGGCAGCATGGCTTGGTTAGCCAGGTTTTGATAAGTCGACGAAAAAAGCAATCAAAGGAAACTGAATGAGTAAGTGAGTTAGAGAAAGCGAGAAAGTTAACGATGGTCTACAGTTGTGTGTTAGTGGGAGAGAGAGAGAGAGAGAGCGAGGTATACATTTAGTTGGTGTATTGCTTTTATGGTGCGCTACAACATTAGTCTGTATCCCCATGGTTCGATGTTCCACTAATAATTTAAAAGTTCTTGAAAAAATATCCAGGCTATTCAGGAACAGAAGCAGACGAACAGTTTTAGCAAAAAAGATTAAGGAAAAGATTTGAGCTATTAAGTATTGAAGTTTAGAAGAGAAGTCACTCTAGTGAACAAGACATGCATTGCATCACAAAGTAGTTAGAGAGTGCAACACAAAGGAGAAAGTAAATCAAGTTGATAAAGCAGATTTCCCGAAACCAAGGAAAACGAAGCTGTAAGATAATACTGAGAGAGTTCAGGCAGGCAGACCAAGGTTCAGCACGAGGAATACCTACACAATACACTTGTTTTAAGTATCACACACGGGTGACGTTTCGTTTGTTACTGTGTCACTACCAACAAGAGAACTGGCAATGCGCTTCATGTCACACAGTTTTTCGAGACTCTTTTCAATGTATGTATTTACTAGACAGAGAGCTTTAGCCTTTTACACTGTACTTTATATTTCCTCTCAGCAGTATAGTTTGTTCAATGTCGCTTCTGCTTTAACTTGTCCTCAGTCACAGGATTCAAAGTCTCCGTAGATCTAACCAGTAGTTTCAGTTAACTAAAGAAACCAAGAAGCGACCAAACGCAGAAAAAGAAAAAATCCTCAGATTTTTTCCCAACAGGGATTACTCAGCTGAGACAAGAGGAAAGTCAAAAACTAAGTCGTAGGAGGCAAGACAAGACTGACGACGAATAATACGATCTGCACATACTACCGTAGACCCAAGAACATATATAATTGTAATACCTATAAGTTACAATATAAAGTTACAAATTATATAGTGTATACCACCATGAAGGGCAGCACAGGAGGAGAACTCCTCACTACTACAATTTCTTTAGAATAAACCGTAAGAAAATTCTTACCTATTGTAAATATAACAAGGACTAGTAGGAGTTGAGTACTTTACTCACATAATATACCGAAAGCTTCATGAAACGTAACTTTCGCTGATAATATAGTCTTGGAGTAATACAGGAAGTTTTTATTTTAACGGAGCGAAGACACAAGGAGTCTGCGGTCAGTTAAACTTAAGTTAAACTTTGGCTTGAAACCAGAAGATTAATAAATGTATCAAATAGAAGAATATTGTTCCCATTATAGAAAACGAGTCAAGAACAGAGACTGAAAGCACACAGAGAAAGTATATGTTCTCATAAAATCTATTCAGTGCAATGGAATGAAGAAAGACGACGGGCAGACAGCAGGGTATAAGACATAAGGTATAAAACTCTATTCTAAAAGTATATAACAGGGAAACACAGCCAAAACCACGGAGCAGCCTGACTCAACCATGTGGCACAGTTACAAGTTAAGTTACTTGAATCACAGCAAAGTAAGACAAGACATGGAATATTTAGTCAGTTAGGCAACCAACAGTCTCTCTTTCTTCACTAAGACTACGGTCAGTGTTCAACGAGAAAATCAAGACGAAATTCAAAGTACTACATTTGTCCGGGTTATATAGCTAATTTTCTATAACGACATATAAATAGAACTGCCATCACAAAACCCACGTCTCCCTGAAAGACAATGCGAATTCAGTTTTCTCCGTTAAATAAATGTGTAGACACAGTGGAAGGAGTTAGGCGAGCTTATTGTTAGTATTACAAGGGTTGGACGATTTCAACGTTGAGGTTTAGTGCGAGTACTTAGTGTTAGCCTTGCTAGCTCAGTTTAGTTTTAGTGCCATGGAATAATGATGGCATCAAAATAAAAACCAGATAGTAAGCAATGCACCGTCGTAAGTATGTTCTACGACGGTAGTATTCCAAATAAACGGGATTGTGCTAAGAGACCATTTTAAATCTAATGATAAGCCTGTATCCTTCATCGAGATAATACACTATGATACCCGCTTCTATTTACTTAACATACATTAGCAATGTACCAACGGAACAGCAGCGGACTTCCAAGTATTCTTGTGTGTATTTATTTGTAGGAAATATCCCATCAAAGGAAAAATATCTTCCTCTGCTGTAGATAAAATCGCTTTAGCCGTCCTTTGCTTACGCTTACACAATGTAATCCTTATTGTAGCTTTGTGATGACTTATTAGTTTTGCGAGCATTTTACATCGTGTGCTTATTGAGAATGGCGAGCTTAGAGTGAATGGTTTTCGTAGTAATTAAATTACTCCTTTAGTTCAGAGATGTTGTGATTAATGTTACCGTAACCTTCTATTAATAACTTGAAAGTTGCATTCATCCTTTTTACAATCACCCCGCAGAAGAGCTAAGGCATCTTATTGTTGGTATACACAGTTAAGTCATTTTGTAGGAGTAGAGTCTACTATGATTTCAAAGAGCACCGTGTAGTAGCTAAGTAAATCCTTCCTTTGGGTCACTCTTGTGGAATTCACGTTTCTTCTACTACAAATAATGTTCAGCTATACTTCTAGTGCAAAGATTTAATAAAAAACGTATAAAAAGACATGCCGCGTCGTTAAATATCCGTATTATACTCAGAATAGCTTTGTCGTCCTAAAGACTGCATTCTACAACCTACACACGGTAAATTCTAAATTGCGATGTGAAATTGAATTGACTCAAAATAGTAAGGCCTCACATTTACATACCCAGACTGCAATATTGATTTAAACGAATGTGGATATGGGGGAACAAGATTTTATTACAAATTAGCAAAGACATGTTCTTTGTAGTATGTAACGTCCCCATATAAACTCCGAAATTGCTCCCATTAGATAAAAGTTTAACGGATTCAATCTCGCTGCTATGGTCAGTAACTCAAAGTAGCAGAATCTTTAAATTCCCATTCAAAGGTATTACCTCAGAAAATAAGGGCAATGTCCTCAACTAAAATTCCTCATACTGCACTGATAAGAGTGTGAAAGTTTTTTGTGCTCCGGCTTGGGTCGTATTAGGATTGTACAGATTGATATATGTGCAAAGACGTGGGAAGATATTATGTATACCGTGTGTGTAGGTACTAAATTTTGTAGTGTGAACTGAGCTGCATTAGAAATATTACTACTAATACTCTCACTGTGTAAGTTGACATACCTACTACAACTTTATGTGGTATGTGCTCAACTAGTTCAGGAGCTCTCTAATGGCTATTCTCAATGTACAAAGACATTGTTAAGTGACTTGAATACCTTGCACATGACGATGCATGTAAGTAGTGCCCTATAGTACCTCTTCTGTAACTGCAGTCGTCGTCGCAGACGAGAATAGTAAGGACAAGGATTTAGTAAACCAAACGAACTGAACAAGAGTGGGCCTAATGTAACAAACTGAAATCCTAGTATCGTATCTTTTCCTGAAAATCTTCCTAATCCTTATGTAAGTACCATACATACATTCTATGGTGGTATATATAGCCCCTAAAATTCTACCGGCTTTTATGTAAGTAATGCATATAATATATATGTGTATACAGATAGTGTAAGGGTATGTAATTTGAGAACAGTTGCAACTTTGCTATTTTTAGGTACCTAGATGTATGAATGTTTTAATGACCATCGCAATTTTAGTGCCTAACTGAGAAAGGGTAATAACGAGCCCGCGATATGATACTAAACCATTAGTTATGATATTACGGTCCGTAAAGTACGACTTGTTCTAATACACAATGCAATGCTCATAAGAATTATAAACACACAGAATTCCTAATCCTTGAAAAGCTATCGCAATCAAAAGGAAAAGGGATACTATAGAAAGCTTCTGTAGTTAACTCGAAAAAGAAGTGACATACATACATTATATCCACAAAAGGCAATCATTGCAGCTCTACCTTAACATTTTACTACATATATCTTTAACAATGCCCATGTACATTAACAAATAAAATTCTTTATTGCCAATTACTACCTCTAAGTCTTGATTAAACAACTTTATCGACAACACATGACTGTGAGTGCAATCTATATGTATTTGCCAACTTCTTAAATTTTGAAGGTCAAACAAGAATTGTGCACGTTAGTGAATAATTATGATTTCTAACATCGATTTTTTCTCGTCGTAAAATAATTCTACTGGTAATTAGATCTACCTTTAGCAATCAATAGTTTGTAACACTGAGATAACTTATGTATCTACTATCGAATTGTGGCAAAACTTATGTTTGTAGGTTTGCAAACAAATATGTGGATGCCAATAACTGTGTCAACACAACTTATACCACTTTGTAAACTACCCCTTACTGTGGGCATAAAAGAAAAGTGCTTGGAAGCAGCATGTCATTTTACTTTGAGATAGTTTCTTAAAAATAGACCATAGAATACACAAGGAGATCCCTGAGCGATAAACTCTATTTCAATTTTTCACACAGTCAACTATACTTAATTCTGTAGACAGGAAACAACTCACTACTAAAAAGTGTGAAAAGTAAAAGCAAAATGTGCAAAAATAAAATGTGGTTCGAAGAATCTTAAGTGTAATGTGATGTGATCACAGGAAAGTAATGTCCGCTTCTTTCGCTTTAGTTTACTTTTGTGTTACACAATATTTCTCTCTGAGACTGCTCTATGTTCGACTACAACATGCTCTACTACTAAGTCTATGTGTTGGCCCAAAGTCTAGCCTGTATAGTTGTGCATGTGCACTTGAGTTTCCTTCATAAGCATTCAGCATCACTATCACTTATGTTCTATTGAAAGTTTGAAAGGTTTAAGATAAACATGCCTCCAGTACTTAGCGTAAAGCGTTTTCAACAGAGTACATAAAATCGACATAACCATTTTTACCATATTTGTCACCTAAAACAATAAAAGCAAGTACGTAATGAAAACATCCCAAGTAATAATTTAAGTGCAGAATTTAAATATTTGTATACGTGTACCTATAGTAAACCCGAAACCCTTATAAGAAAAATGCTAAACCCTTGTAATGAGCAAAACATATTCAAAGACATACTTTCACTTGCTCTAACAATGCATTTTTAGGGTGGCAAAAAAAATTTTAAGTGAAACTAATTTTACTATAGTATTCCTGTGGTATTCATGCGTCTTTACTCTGCAAGCTCTGAAAGTTTCATGAGAATCGGTGGAAGTTGATTTTCAAACCTTTTTGCTTCATTTTTTGAAAGTTATTCAAAGTGCGAAAATCAACCTCCATCGATTCTTATGTAACTTCCAGGTTTTGTTAAATAAAGATCGCTGAGATACTATCATGAAATTAGTTTTGCTCAAAAAATTATTTTGCCGTCCTAAAAAATCGCTTACGGCAAGTGAAAGTCCCCTGTATTATTGCCGACATTGCAAGGTGGGTGCTACAATGTGTATGATGAGAGCGAGTTTTAGTGAGCGATAAAGATTGTGTTTTCCAAATTCAACTTTACACTGAAAGTTGTAACTCTAAGTAAGTTCTACTACAACTAAATTTAATAATAATCACTACTTTGACACACCTTCTTGGCTAAGTGGTAATAAAAAGTACAATACTTCATGCTTCGGTGGCAGATTACTCATAGAGTCGTAAAGGATAATTTTCTTGTTTTCAATGTTGTCCTGTAGGTATAAGCTAGAGACAACTCATCTTACAGCATTCTTATTGCACTTATAGGTATAGGACTATACTTCTACATGTACATAATCCAAATAATGATGTTTGTATAGAGACAAGAGAAGTAGAATGTTAGGAGAAAGCAGTACATTGACACTAACGATGAGTACCTATTGCGTCGTAGTTCTTTTAAGCTTTTACAGACACCAACACATATTTTCACATACACTTAGCAGTAATAGTACACCCAATTGACTCTTCTTATACAACTTTTACATATACAGTCATACCCATACAGTCACAGTAGTATTTCATATAATATTAACAAACAAGCAAGTCAGCCAATGCATTGTCATCAAGCATTCACCGTTCCTGTTCTGTTTCTGTCCCTTCACATTTCATTTTCCATTCCATTCCGTGAGTTAACATTGATCCAGACAGCTGCCAAATTGGAAATGTCGTCATCGGCATTTACAACGGGAATATCTATATAGGATCTTATAAAACATCTTTCCGTAAATGCTCCGATTCTGTCTTTGCACGGAAACTCTACTGTTGGGAAAGTCTAAAAATGCTTTACTCCTACTCCTGTACTTCAGTTTTGTAGAGTAGGTTCGGATAAACTTTTTTCTTTCTGTCTGTCTACTCTACAATGAAAACATGGTCTTGGCTTTGCTTACTGTCATATTACGTAGGACGCGACACTGCTCTGGCATGGATTATAAAGGAATGTCATGACTCTTCTGGCTATTATATGGCTTTATTCAGTATATATGCGTATTTCAGTCACCAATTTAATGTAAAGTTGGGTAGGTACTTCTATTTATAAGTCTATAAATGCCAAGTTATTCTCGGTATAACATTGGTCAGCTACACTTAGTGAGAAGACTTTCAAGTAAATACTTAATGATTGTTGTCGGTTGTCATGAATCTTATTGGATTCAGGAGTTTTTTTATCATCAATTCTGAAAGGGAACAGAACACGAACTGAAACTCAACAAGCGTTCAAAATTCTTAAAAAGGAGCTGCTAGCATCTGATATCATAACTCATTCCTACTGTCGCCTTACATCAAATAATATAATACAATATAGTCAAAGATAGGCTGGTAGTAGTAGGTGGCTAATATAAATAAAAGTGTCAGAAACGAGGTGCACTTGTAAGTAGGTCAGTCGGGTCACAGTGGTTTGAGGTCTTGTAAAAGTCACCCAGGAAAAGGATTTGATGGCACAGAAATATGCTTATAAATGTACTTCGGTATTGATTTATTGATATGCACTGAACGAAAAAAATACGTAATATTATCCATATCATACAACTATATCTTACAGAATAGAGTACCATCATCTTTATTTTCAACGATAATAGTATAATATAAATCTACGAAGACGAGTTTATATTAGATGTGGGAGAGCAAAGCCCATTTCAATAATAAAATATGAAGCCCTGCTTCCTATTTTCCTGTTCTTTATGTGAAGATTTATCTGCAATCCTAGATATTTTTATAGAGTTTAAAATTTTCGCTTGTCCCCAGTGGATAACGCAACACCTACCACGCCTTTCCAAATGACGGGGGCAGGCACACTCACAAGAAAAATGCAATTTGGCACATATTGAATAGTGAATCCAGAAAACACCGAACAAATAGTTCGAATCTGTAGTCTCAAGTTAAACATCTTATTTACGTATGTACTATGCATGTACCCAACCAAAGTACCCATGTACATTTTTGAGCGTACACCGCATCGCTTAGTTAAAACTAAAATCGTTAAATAATTTTTGAAACATTATTGAACAGATTTCAAAATGCAATCTATGGGTCCTAATGAAACCGATTCATTATGCGTATAGTGTATAGGACTCACATTTATGTATATTCATGTCTACAGACATTAATTTTTCCTTTAGATACTGTAAGGAGGCAGTAGGATATAATATTATTATAACCTAAAGCAAGATGTAAGGGATCCTGCTAGAGTTTGTGATAATACATTTACATAGTGGGTCAATGCATGTAGCAAAAAACCAGGGTGAAGGCTTAAAGGGTAAAACTAATCCAGTGTTATACTATAATCAATTCAAAACGAATTTTAAAACAGCATTTCTTCTATATATTTTCACTTCAATCTACTAATTGTGTATTCATTGGCTGTCGTTTGCATTTCAGGATCATTACTGGATTTTTGCTTCAAAAGTCTCATTTTAAAAGCTGAAAATTAAATAGGGTACGCTCTACTTCATCTCAAATAAATCGGCGAATTTGAGAAATCATAAAATTACATCTTAATAATATTCTAGCGAATATAAGTACGCATTGAAAGTCACAAGTTTTAGACTGAAGTAAATGTAGAACATCTATTGCATAACAGCTGCTCAACATAACCATTAACTGCTCTAATGAATCAACACAAATCATTCAACTGACAGAATTCAAATCATAAGAATATGAAAATAATGTCTATGTACCCCGTAGTGCACGAAATTAAAGGAGGTTGTTTTCCACTGTGGTTTCTTCTGTGAATTGTCTCTATTTTTCGTGTTTGAAACCATATTCAATTCAGTGGAAGTACTATGTAATACTAGCAGCGATACCAGACATGTATCACCACCGCCCACTCAGAATTTTAGGTACGATATATCTATACCATATACAACGATTAGTGTAAAGAGGTAAAAGTCAAGAGAAAGTCCCTTTGTTATTTTATATTTATTTTATACTTCTTCTGGACTGAAAAGAACTCAAAGTCAGTCACTACTACTCTTTACACAGTCAGTACAAGTACAACTTGGCGAGGAAAGAATCGATTGCTATGCTGTTTACTTTCCATGTCTCGTTTCATAACAACAATACCTTATAACTAGCTTTCAATACTCTTTGGGCTTTCGTAAACAGTTTCCGTTGTCTCATTCCATTTATCTATGACATCTGGAGAAAGTGGAAAACTAAGCTGAAGCGTGTAGTACTTATAGAGTAGCATGTACGTCCGCTATGCTACACAAGCAACAATAAGCCAAAGTATTACATGAGTGACAATAATGCTGTCTGTATACAAAACTGTCTATACATAGCATGATGGGATTTAATATATCAATTTTCTACAGTTGTTTTTACTTTCTCCGTCTTCGAAAGATGAGGGAAAGAATATTATACTTGCTTTGTTAGCACTCATGTAATCTTTTGCAAGCATAAATGTGAACTACACTCCCAAAGGACTGCTACTTGATTATAACTACTATAACAGTAGTACTATATAGTAATAGTAATAATAAATTTATTTGGATTATTAAGAGTATGGACATACTACATAATTGTTTACATTTAAATCGGCTACAACGATACAAACATCAAATACTTTGCTTCCCAAAAGTGGTAATTGCATTGCATTAGTAGAGCATTTCAGTCATACGAATCAATATTAATTAATAAAAGGAGACGCTGAAAGCTTTGCTAAATTGTGAATAATTCAGAATAATATTGACAAAGCTCTAGCTGCATTACAAACTGCTAACACTTTGATGTTTACCCAATCTCCTAAATAAGTAGTAGCTTTTGACATTTAATAATTAGTATGTCTTCAAACGATAAAACTAACCACATGCAATTTAAGTTGGTAGAAATGGTTTGTTGTTTTAGAAAATGCACAAACACACTGCATCGGCACATACCAACATACCTAATTGCTTGCGTCATACTCTATTTTTGGCAGCTGTCATGTTATCTCTCAGGATTGTTTTGATGTACAGCGGTTATTTACACTGCAAAGGACATTGCATTGTTCCGCCATTTAATACCTTATTCTCATGCATGTACACGTACATCGAGAATTGAGACACGTGTACGAATCAAAAACAACGAAAGAAAACACAAATATTTGCATAATATAGTAAAAAGCTTTAAAAGTAATGTGAAAATAAAATTAACTGTAGAATATGTGTCACTTTAATTCCTTGCTCGTAAATAGTCATTAGTATTATATAGCCCTTCATTGTATAGAAAATAGGTAATTGTCTCACACTTTCACATCCCATATACTTGAGAATAATTTATCTTCTGAGTACTGTGTACGTGAAGGAAAGGGCTAATTTACTATAATTACCTCATGCAATATTTTTATTACATATTATAACTTTATTACGTGTTGAAACAATGACATTTTCTAGAGAATTAAAAGTTCCACGGCTGAAGCAGGAGCTTTGATACTTACAGGTGTAACTAATTGAGTAAACTTTATTACTGTAGTATACTAATATACGCATAGTGTAATAGGATATTTGTAATTTAGGATTATATATAAGCATCCCGTGATATGTCAAACAAAGAAGATGGATGTTGAGAAAGTTTGAGCTGACAGTTGACGTAGGCATGTATACAGTGTGGAATACTTATTCATTTCTTCGTAGAAAAATGAATGGGCGTAAGTCATTATTCTTAAAAGACAAGCCGTATACCGGTATGCAGTCCATTACCTACACGATTTGAGCCATATGAGTATATAAATAGCATAATAGGATGCTCAACAGACAGTTTAATCGACAAGAAAAACGTAAGCTGGTATATTCCTATTCCATAATTCTCAGAACTTAGACACAATAAAGAAAATGACAATAATTTACCTAAGAAGATACTTGTTAGTTATGCAGACATGCATAAACACAAAAGGCATCGTTCAGACGAAACGAAACTCTGATTATCAATTCAACTCGTCATATTAAATTTAAGGAACCACGTAGTAACTGTGGAAATTCATACTGGTATAGCCAAGCTTGACTTGTATATATACAGCATTAATCTTATTACGTTTGTGTTAGTATAGTACCTAGTTTAATATGTAATACTAAAATAACCTAATATACTTACTATTAGGACTGATGGTATCTTCTTATATGTAGTTTAAGACTTTACAATTGATAGGACAATAAATCGTCCTAAATCAACACTTGGAGAATAATGCACCGTGTACATTTCACTTTCTACAGTAAAATACCTACTAAATTTATGTCACATCTGGGAGACGAGCCCTTTAGGTTAGACTGAGCACACTGTGAACTTTCTCTATAAAATATTGATACCATCATCACGTAAAGGTTATTACTCAAAACGTTATTTTCGTCCGCGCTTTTAAGCATTCCATTTTTTACTACATTTACCTACCTAGGCAATTATTAAAAATCGCAAGATGTTTATTATTGATATGAAGTCTACTCGATACAGACACGTAAAACACGGCCATATTCATCCTATTTGTTTAATCCAGACCAGTCTGAACTGGTCTGGAAGTATGTTACATATTTACAAATTTATGATGTAATCGAAGCGATTACTTTTTAGGAAGGTACCTGTAAATACATGTTTCAGGTATTTACTCCTCTTATGTAATCTTAATGTAGTGTTAATGTTACCACATCTATTTTAACCCAGCGTATCGTATCGTCTAAAGCCATAAACATGAACGTTACTGGTTTATAGTTTATATCTCTTTAACTGCTGCTGCAATTGCTGCATTCGCCTTCCGGTGTCTTTGTTTTGTCTCTGGACTCCGAACTATAGTCGTGAATTTTCACAAGGAGTACAACGCTTCATCAATATATCACGTCGACAAAAGAAATTGCAGATGGTCCATCGGCAGTATTCTTATCTAATCTAGCTTGTCTTCAGCTGGTTTTTTCTGTAAAATAGGGCAAAGAGCAGTAAATGGAGTGAGCGCAGAATGCAATTGGGTACAATCATCTTAACAGTCCTATTCAATTGCTCTTACAGGAGAACTTAAAAGAGACGAGAGATACGACAAGCTAGACAGATACCAGAAAGACGGTCTTTAACAGCAGAATAATAGAAATTGGTTAAATGAACAAAAACAATTGCCAACCGTTAGTTTCACCATCCAACCCAACCCATGGAAATAGACTGGTTTACGTTGTAACAGACAGAACGTATTACTTACAGACTCGTATAGCTATTTTACGTACACTCTATATACTTGCGTTTCGATCTTCTCTTCCTTTACACAACAATTTATTGGCAAATGGGCAACTTTCCTTTTTGTTTGACATTACCTTTTTTCAACAGTGAAGTCAAGTTCTAGTACGTATATTATTACGTCGAAAATGTTGGTACACAGAGAAAAAGCTGTCCATAAGACTAAGACTCACGAGTATATTTAGTCAATTCGCACAATGTGTGTCTGCCTTACAAATAAGCTTGAGAGAATACTACAAGAGACCACTTATGGACATAATAAAACAGTTATACTCTTAACAGAAATAGATAGCAGCCATTCCAACTGAAGCATCCAGCCAGGGTCAGTGGAACAGAACCAAGAAAGTCAGTTCATTTCAAAGTCTGTTAGCATTCACATTGTCTGCCCATCACTTTGTTCTTCTCGAACGTTAGTTGAGCTTCGTTGCATTTCTCTCTCTCTCTCTCTCTCTCTTGCAATTCACTTTAGCCAACTTTTCCTTTCTAGCATCCTTCTGTATCTCTATATACATTTCCACGGCTTGTAAGCACATTGCGACTAAAATGGAATACACGCACAACTTTTTTGACTTTCTTTACATCAAATATCCAGTCAAGAAACACACACAAGGTATTCTTCGCTATTCCAACAGTTCGTAACCTAAATGTGAGAGAAATCTTTGTCAATTGTATTTTGTATTTCACTATATTTCCCTTTGAGTTCACATAGAACAAACTCAGCTCTGTTCGATATGCATTCAAGTGCCTTATGCTGTACGTGATGTTAGCAATATGCGCACTCCTACTGCTCTGGCATGTTATATACGTACCAATGTAAAAACATTATACATATACATAGTATACCTACCAAACCATGTATAGGTACGTACACAGCTAATGTATTGTATTATTGGATATAGGTACGTACAGCAAAATAATAGCAGTAATCTGTATCCTATTCCATTCGCTTTCTTAGTGGGAAATTCAGTGGGATATAATACGAAATAGGAGAGAGAAAGAGGAGAGAGAAAGAAATGTGCCTATGTAGTTCAGTACAGTCCGGGTATCGATTGTACTCATTGTCTTATTTCTTGCTCTGCCGTCAGCGTTGCCCAACAGTTTAGTTCACTTTATTCAGAACACTGAGTCAACGAACTATATTGAAAAACTTCATCAAATCACACTTTACGCTTCAAGGTATTTTTGGACGTTGGTTTTCTCAAGACTATACTAGTACATATAATATAAGAATGCAAATGCATGTTCTTTATATAAGTTTACTTGACTTTTATTTTCTTTCTTTTCCTACGTAATGTATGTATACGGCTTGTGTGCAGTAAGGAAGTCAGAAATGTATAGATACATATAAAATATATAAACACAGTCAAATAACTGTACACACAGTTCAATAATAAACGTTCTATTGTTAAATGTTGACATAAGGATATTGCTATTGCCACCGACTGTTTGGTTTCATTTTCGCAAAGCAATACGGTTACGGTAGTATAATAGCAAAATACGAATATCTCAATTGAAGTGAATTAGACCGGACCGAAGTTAACTTGGACTTTGGCGGAGAGAACGTAATATTGCATGCGAGGAATTGTTGTATACCTTTTCTACAGTGATGCTTGCTGTAACCAAATTACTATTATGCCCCTATATATTTACCTCGCAAATAAACGATTTGATTTAAGGTGACTGTACTCCATAGCTCATATAGATAAGTATAATATTACATAGGCACTATAAATCTTGTAGGTTTACAGTGCTATGTCTCCATTTGACTGTTTATATACAGATCTATAGACGCAAATCTTTCCAAATCAATTTAAGTTGAAGTGTTCAATTTCCACTCTGCATGTCAGTTTATTAAATTCCTTTTCTTTGTCTTTAGCTAGGTCAGCAGCAGCACGTGGCATGGGTCTGGGTAGGTAAACAATAGAGAGTGTTATCTTTTGATAAGGAGAGCATTTGTCTACTGGAAAAGACTAGACAATATTTTGCGAATAGGTATAGCTGTATGTTACAAAGGACCAATTTTTCCAGTCAATGACAAATGAAACAAGAAGTTAAAAGGTTGACTTCTAATGTGACTTTCCTTAGTACAAAGTGAGAAAATACAATGGAAGTAAGACAAACAAATTGGGACCTTTTATGACTTTAGTCTATGTTGTTACATTTAAAACTCTTTTTCACGGTTGAACAAAGCCAATTTTTTAGTTTCGGGTTGCTTCTATACAGTTCTTACTTTCACGTCGATAAATATGACAGTATTTTGTAAGTTCGTTGCAGGAGATTGAGAATGCAAAGTTTGGAAACGTATAATATGTGAAGGGTAGTGTGGTCTTGAATCATACTGTTGAGTAAATATACAGTAGTATGTATAGAAGAGCGTATAAACTACTTACATATTATATTGTATTATGCACTGCCGGGTTGGCAAAGACAAAATGTCATTTCAAGTTGAATGAACGTGAAAGAGTAAGCCTGGCTCAAGGAGAGTCTCGCGAATTATGTGTGCGTTTCAATGCACATGGGGCAAAGACGCTTTTGTCCATACAGAATACAGATACAAGTGACAAACAGCTAAATGCCTATTTATTTACATAGGACTCGACACAAAAGGATTCTTTCCGAACGCAGTTACATTGACAAATGACTTTTGTGCAAAGTTACTGCGAATGTCGCTCATTCTGTTTTTATTCTACCAAGTCTTTTTTTACAAAGTTAGAATTTAAATAAATAATGTGTTTCCCACGGTAAGAGCATCTTGTTCCCGTTTGTTAAGTGGAATCGCACCCTTGAGGCATCTATTTTATTTCCACATCGTTTCGTTGCTTATGTACACTCTCTTACATCAATCTCCGATACGACCTAATAAGAGTTGCTCCTGTTTATTGCAACATTTGTTCAAAGATTTGGCTTCGCAATTTTAATCTCCCCAGTGATAAAACATTGGCACAAAATACTTTGCACATTCACAGAGATTTGTGTTTGATAGTATTATGGAGGTTAACTATTTTGGCAAGGTAAAGTTAACACTACTTACGCATCTGCATGCATAGGAAGATCAAATCTGGCATGGCATGTGCTTTCTTGGCTTGACTTAAACTAACTGTGGTTCAGTGAAGCAGCAAAACTCCATAATTTGATCATGTCCCATCCTTTCCTCTGCTTTCCTAAATACACTCGTCTGTTATTCGTCTGGCTTTCAGCGTCTTGTGTGCATTTATATTTTATAAACCGTCCGTCTGTCTTGTCATGTGTAGTATTAGCGGCCTTGTCCTATCCACGTCCTGTTCTGTCCCTAGATAGTTGGAAGGGCTGTCATGTGATATCTGCTTTTTATGGTTTATGGATTCAATTGGATTTGAGCCATGTATTGGATTTCATGATTTTTTGACTTTTAGAGCTCTGCTGATTTTCATGGTTGAGTTGATCCAATGTTGTGCTAGCTTCAGTTGAACTGACTTTCCGAGCTTCTTGACTATACACTCCGCTTTCTACCATAATATATTAAATTCTCTTTTTTATCTTGTAAAGAATGGGAGTAGAAGCAGAGTGAAATAGTCAGGAGAATTACATATTGAGAAGAGGGGAAATGGAAAAAGCACACCAGTCACTAAAGATACCACCCTGTATTGACTACTGACAATAAGTCAAGGCATTTTATTGTTCGGACCAGTTTCCAATTGACTTTACACAATGAAGTCTGACTACGTAATGCTATACAAACTAGACTACGACTGTGTATGCAACCAAGACTGAGCAAACGAGAATTTCTATGATTCCACTGAACAAAACAATGAGAGGAGCAGAAGAAAAGAATGGAAGGGCACTCTACTAGTAAAACTTTCAACAGGAGAAAGTAGGTCGGATACTAATAAGTAGACAGACATTGTTTGCATAATGCCACGTTATTCTTGTGTATGTACTACCAAATTACCAATATGTACTCCTCCTGTTGTTGTAGTACAGACTAAAAGACAATCTGACTGAAAATGGAATACCTGCATGCGTAAAATTATTTAGATGCTGTGCACAGTAGTTATTACGAGAAGTAGAAGTAAATACACATTTTCCCCACAGTGATTTCTCCAGTACCACGTACCTATACTTAACTCTACGTACTATACCTACAGAGGTATAATCAAGTCATTGCTATTGGGCTACGTGTATCTGTAGTATAATACTAGGGTCTGCGGGTATTTATTAATCATGGTTGTATAGTGTTCTGGTGTTTGCACAAATAAATGCAAGGAAGTTTCCATGAATAAACAAAAATGGTCATGAATGAATTAAATTTTCTGTCTTATTTACCATGAGGAGTTCTGTGGGATTTTAGCCTTTCCTTGATCACGTCCTACTTTTAAGTATGTTTGACTCTATAGACTCATTTGAATTTCGTGAGTGTTGGATTCAAACAGGAATTACAACAATTTATTTCGATTTGAAGCTTAAATTGCACTGTCACCAAGTTTCTGATGTTAATTTCATTGAATCCTCTCAAAACTGAATTGTGAAAGCAATTTATCTCTCTCTCTCTCTCTGCAGTTTAGCCAGGCCGAGCGTAGGAGATGAAAGTGCAAAATGGCAACTCAAGAAGAAAGAAAGCCATGCCAAGATAACTGAACTGAATTAGAATTATCTTCACTTCAATCGGAAAACTTTGTTAAAGAGGAAATAGCTGGTGGTAGTAGAAATGCACTCTTTGTTCTTCCAATTGTGCATAAAATGGAGCTAGCGCCAGCATGCTGTAAAAGCATGTGATGTTCAAAGCACTGTGACAAAGGACATTCAGAGACTGTGACTTTCTCTTTGTCTCCAACACATTCAAATGCTTGTTCCATTATGTGCATGGATAATTTCATTCATTTCATCTTCAGTTTTATAATTATAACAGCTTTGAATTCGTTTGTAATTGTATATATTACGCTTAATCTGGCTATTTGTTACGTTCGTGACTCATTTTATTCTTACGAAATTGTATTTACACAGATCATTAATATTGTATTGATCGTGTACAACGGATGTAATAAAATCAATACCGTCTACCAGTACACAACTTGAAAGACCCTGCATCTCCGTTATATGTAGGTACGCGTCCAAAGTCAATGCTCTCTTAAGAACACTTAAACTACAAATAGCCCCTACTCCTAGTGCTAACTTCAAAATGATAATAAATGTCATGTTCCTGCGGTTCTATGTACCGAAAGTATAAGGTAAGGCAACGTTCATTTACTCATATGTGCCACATTTCACTTTCGCTTCATTGCCTTGTTTCGTTTTCCCTGTCGACAATGAATGGTCGGAAAACTACGAGAAAGGAAATGAAAGACAGGCAGGAAGTGATATACGAGAACCGTTTACAGGATCTGTCTCTCTGTCATCTGCCCTCGAGTTCCGTTGTATTGTCTTTTCATCTCAAGTATATACGAGTCAAGACAACACACAGAAGTCGTACAGAGTAGAGTCAACAAACGAACTGCAATATTCGTGATCTTCACTTCAAAAATTCCGTTCTTTGACTTCTACCACACTTTTAAACCAAGGAAATTAATTTATACCTACTGTACCCGCTTTCACACGACAAGGAAAAGTGTCTGGTCACAATATAATATTCGCCAATTAATTACACAATTTCAATTAAGTGATATTTCATGTTTAATGTTCAGACTATGATATATTAATAAGTTTTAGTGTCTGTGAGTAGAAAATATTCTTCCGTTGACTGAACACTTATGAATCTGGAAGTAAGATCAGTTACCCCTACAGCTATAGAATACTTAAGATGAAAGTCTAAGCCAGAATAAACCTCTAGGATTTACTCTTCACTTGTGCTATGATCTTATCGCCGACTCCAACTAATTTATATGTAATTCTCATTCATAGTGCGAACATAACGTAAACTAGGGAAATATTCTTCTTATTCTATTCAGCCTCCTGTCATTTTCCTTTCACCCGTTCTACATCATACCATGCATTGCCATGGCTGCTATGGTGCGACTCTTGGCTGTATGTTTCTGTCCCATTGGTGTTTTAGAAAGAAACAGTGTGCTGATTGCATGATCACAGTGCATGGCAGAGAAAAGTAAGCATCTAAAACATATGGTGTGAACTGTGATACTGTGAAGAAAAGAGGCAGAGGAATATATTATATTTGCGAATAGAGAAATACTTTGAACGATGAAAGGAAAACCAACAAAGACAAAGACCTGGTCCAATATGTATAATATATTTGAGTGCATGAATAATACACTGAACTCTGCTACAGAGCACTACAATTATATCATCCAACCTTTGGCCTTTGGCCTGGTATTTCTTGTGTACACACTAAGCTATAGATGTAACTTTCTCTATTTTTACGTACTCATATAATATAAGAAACTACATACATGGATATATATGAATTGAGAATTGCGAGTCACAAATTCGATTAAACATAGACGGCAAATTTGCATGAATTCATTTTGGGAATGAGGTTTCGTAAAAACTGTTTTCGAGTGCCTTCTACAGGTTCCAAATGTTCTGAAGATGAGAATGCTCTGAGTTGGTTTTATTTTGCTTATAATGTCATTTCACGCTATGTGTAAATAATGTATCTCCGCAAATGTATATGTAATATACTGTACATGACTAAAAAAGTTCCTTTGCTGTACTAAGTTATACTAGTATTAGTATTACTGAAATCTTGTATCTGTGCCGCACTGCACTGCATGAAGTCCCAGAGTACACAATGTTAAAATTTGTTATACAAGAAATAAGATTACTAAATCTATAGGTATAGGCACAAGACTTGCAATAACAAGAAAATAATATTATTTTGCATTCATAATGATTGTCAGTATAACGGAGTATGGGAGGTAACCAATACTTCCATACTACTTGACATACCAGATACCACAGTAGTAGTACAGTAATGTAAAAGCAATCATTTCTTGGAAGCTCCTAAGGGAAAGGGATCACCTTAGATGATAATGCGCGGAAAATGTAGGTTGAATAATGTTGTGATAACGTAGGATGTATGTAGAAAATAGAAATGCTTCGAGAAAAACTATGGTTTCCTCTGTCAATAGTAGTAACCGCAATGGAAAGCGAAAAAATACAAAAGTAATTCATCTGTAATAACACTCAGCAGGAGACAGGAGTCATGCAGATAATCCTCAATTCACAAAAAAGAAAAATCACATTTGACTCGGATCAAACGAATATTAACTGGCTACACTATAGCAAGCACTATAACTATAACAGTCAAGCTCCATAGTAAAACTAGTAGAATATAATTGAATTAAATTTAGGACTAACAGTATTTTGCCAATCATTTCACAGCAAGTAAGTATTAGACTAGAATATAGAACTTATACTATAGTAGTACGCATCAAACACAAAAACACACAGAGTGCAGAACACAGATGTCTAGACATATTGAAAATATTCTATACCATGCTGTACTATTGTACTAATTCTATACAGATATCGAAACTTACTAACAATACGAAAGTGTATTAAGTAAATGAAAACGTTAAAGTCTTTATTGAGCACAGCAGTTTATTGATTTCTTCCAACTTTCCTTGCACAGAAACAATCACAGTTTAAAATTCAGTGTTGGCAATTACGGGCAGTATGAGGGTTGCATGAAACAAACAAGATTATTAATTTAGTAAATAAATAGTGAAACGATGACCTACGTGGGTATAGTGCTTGCGTCACATAGACAAATCACATACATAATATTGCAACATGCATACCTAATACCTACTACTAATAGTATTGCAGGTTACGTCTACAGGCTATTTGAATCTGTAGTAAAAACAAGATTTTGAAGTAGAGCACAAAAACAAACAAAATGCTATTAAAAACATTAGGATATCCATCAAAAATGTAAAATATCATCTTACCCTAAAACCACTTTGCGCATACACTATGTGACTGCATGTTTCATGAATGTGTGCTCTGTAAGTCCCTGCACTGTTACAGGATTTCAATGTTTTAATTGTGCATAACATTTACATTTTACATCACAAACCAGTCTATGTATAACTTGCCAGAAGTAAAGCACGATTTACGGACTTTGACCCTGTACCCGAAATTATTTTATAATTTTAGTTCGCTTATGTCTTCTGAGTATGGAATCACACGCAGTTTCAGGCATTGCATCTTGTGTTCCTTTTCAGGAAATCTAGGACTAGGACTGTTTATGTTAACACAATATTCGTGACATTTAAGTAGTGACAAAAATGAGCGTAAAATCACAAATACATTTCTGCAGAACAAAATTATATGGAACAGAATTTTCTGTGTGAATGAAGCCATGCTTCATCGTTTTAAGCTTTCAACTACTCATCCTCATTAAAAGTACAAAATGTCTGGTGACTAATGTGTACAGTAACTAGATACGCTCTTCTCTATTACATAAATATGCTGTAGTATAAAAATTGCATAGTATAACAGTTATTTACTTTACCCACCATATAACACTTTGATATACTTTCACTCTCACTCATCCGCGCCGGCAATTAAAAGTTTTGTCGCCTCCCAGGCATTTAAAGAGGAAGAGCAGTTTGCTAGGCGAAATTGTTTCACATACACGCACAGATTGTATCTGTTGTGTAATAAAAACTATCCCTGCCGAAATATTATAACAAACAACACAACTTACTACTTTTACCCAACGCATTTGCCTAGGCTTATTTACAAAGACCATAGATATTTTGCAAAATGCTAGTTCGTTCTCCACTATGCACTTACACTGACAATACTAATGTGTCCTACATTCATTTATGCGCACAATTTAAGCTAGTATATATGAAAGATGTTTATATAACGTATATTGTATTTATATACATCAAAATTATGTCTATATATCCTTAGTAGATATCATCTAGATTTAGAGCATTCAGGAAAATTAAGTTCATTAGAAAAGTTTTGCAACTCCAAATTTTTGAAACAAAATACACCAGTAGTAGTAGTAAAATATGTTGCTTCCAGCGTCTGGAATATGTCTCGTCTCAGTTCACAGCACAGAAAGACTAGGTTACTTCATAAACTTTCAACTCGCAAAGTCATAATAGCTGCCATAAATATTAACACGGTATACATATAAATTCATCTTTACTTCTTACTATACGATACTTGTCAGGGTCAGTAATTAGAACGATTTAAATATTGACTCAAACTGAAAATGATGTGACCCATTTTTTATACATGATATAGATAAGATTTTAAGTATTATTAGTGGGTTTGCTATACTGGAGGGTTAAGATTTGATTTGAAGATTTTTACATATGACCCAAAGTGACCTATTTCTATGAAGAAATTGCATTTTGTTTGTACAAGACCAGGGAGGTTACTTGTTTACATGCAGCACGTAGTAAAGTCATCTCAACAGTTTAAAAACTTCGGAACCCCTCCCTCAAATAAACAACCAACTAAAGCATGTAAGTTTAAGTGTTTTGGCTATTGCATGCATTGACTAATTACAGTTTAAGAAAACTCGCACATGCTTTTGTAAATAAAAACAGAAGAATCCTGCACAAATATCGTTGCATGGGCTAAATGAATACATTGAAAAATTTAAATGGCAAGGCAAAGACTTGACCTGTCTGCATAACACGAAGCCATCTTATCATAACCCTTAAGCAAACACAAGTCTTCGTCAAAGTAAAAGCTGTTAAATCCTTCTTTCTTTATTGTTGTATCATGCATTGTATCCAGAAACTCAAAGACAAGGCTTCATCTTAGAATTGTATTGTTGCCTTTGTAAGACTTAACAAGAAGACGGCCGACAGAGTCACTTAATCTCAATAAATAATGAATGAATGGCACGGACACGAAAAAACTGGAACTGCAGTGGAAAAGTAAACGAAGAAACTTCATCAACCATAATAAAGCAACTCGGTACTTCTAACTTGCAATCACAAGTCGCAAGGGAGGTTGTCGGCATAGAAGAACACAAAGTACACATTACAGTAAGTAGGTGTATAAAGTGTGAGTGTATACCATTAAACTCTACAGTGCTCGCTTTGCAATAGTGCAGCAGGCGAGACTTCTTCGATTACATAGCCTGTACTTACAGTATAGGATATACACGACCACGTATGTGTACTATAAATGAGTGCAATATAAATATAAAGAAGGAGGTAAGGTATTTCCAGCTAATATATTAGTATGTGAACTGGAGAATGGCGAAACGAAGTAAAACTGTGCCAACGAAACTTAAAGTTTGCATGCAAAGGATAAATTATTTTGTCTGAGACAGTATCTTGTGAACAAGATGATGATGATGGAACGGTTTCCCTTTCCTTTCTGGTTAAGTTCACTGGAGCCAGAGTCTAGTGAGTAATTTGAATCATTGCAACACCAGCAGCTTCAAATTCACTTTATTTTTGAGCTCTTTTTCCATTTCTTCTTTTCTTTGTGTATTAGTCACAACTTCTTTGAATACACTTTAGTGAAAGGTTGAAATTAGTCATTGTCACATTACGAATCTGTTCTACTCAACTTTCTCTTGTTAGTTTCTGTAAATTCATATACATTCTACTGACAATGAGTGACGCAACTTATTTACACCTATTTAGGTGGAAAAAGCTTCTTTTCACTTACATTTTCTCATCTAAACGAGAAAATTTTCCTAGAAATTTGTCTGACAGAAGCAGGCTAAATATTTCTAATAAAACTGCAATCTACTTTTCGCGTACATACTATATACAATTTCCCACTTCCTACAAAATTGGTCTCAGACTTTATACTTTACACGACACGGGCATGGTATACAGCACACAAGTAAGAACATTCGAGCTACTTACATTCAGCGCAACACAAGTTTCAATAAGATAAACTGTTTCACAAATTGTCACTACAGAAAAAGAACTACAGTTGGGTGAAAGTATTTCAGGAAAACTCAAAAGGAAAGGCGAAATCAAAAGACTTTCCTCAACTTGACTTTCTTTGGCAATTGTAACTAGAAACCAGAACCAGACGAAATAGGATCTAAAAGGCAAGGACACTGATTGCAGCAGGACATGTGACCTACAAATCTTAACATTTCCACACTCCTCCACATAAATTTAATTTTTTGATGTGTCACATGAAGAAAGTCCTTGATCCTCAAGCTACACTCGTATACCTCTGTGATATAATGATATCCCGGATCGATATAGGTTTATGTAATTACTGATAGTATTAGTAATCGCATGAATCAATGCAGTGTAGGGTGAAAATGGATTATACGTATATTATAAACATGATGAAAAGCTTATTTCACTTTACTTAAATTGTACAGCTTTGATTTGGCAACCTTCTCTTCCGGTTCCTCTACTAGGTTTCCTTCTTTCTCATCTGATTGTACTGTGGCGTAAGCATTATTTCTCCGTAAGCATTATAAGTGTTGTCAGTATAGGAAGAAGACGATGCCAAGAAGTAAAAGTCAAGTCAAACCTTCCTGATTTTTTGTGCAAGTTTCTGTACTGATGGAATTGGAGAGACCTTGGTGGGTTGTGTGTGGGTTAAGCTACTTAAGTTTTGTAAACTTGCTTAGTCTCCCTTGCGAAACTAAAGAATAAAGAAAAGTTGAGAGTTTACTTGCTAGTCATATGACTTGAGTGTATTCTGTATATATAGGTATGTATCTTTTCAGTTTTAAGAGTGCCCTCAGAAGCTATTTATACCAATGTAGGAAGATACGACGAGGTATGACGCTTTTATGTATCTTGGTTATCATAACATAACATTTCCCAGAAATGCAGTAGGTACTTAGATTTATTCAAGAGCTTTCAACCACGCACTTACACAGTACGAATAGTACTCCCAAAATGCCATTTCTACTACGTACATTGTAATATTATTGTATGTCCTACATTTACACAGAAAGGATGGATATACCAAAAGCACCAATATGATGTACTGTGTAGATTGCAGCAACGCAACTTACATAATGGTACGCAAGAATGGAACGCTTTTTCTTTGATAAGAAACTCGATCACGCAGTTCCATAAAGAACTGAAGACTAACTTACGATGTTTTAGTTGCGAATGGCTCACTTCGACTCTCCTATCTAAACGGGCAAAATTCTATACCCTTATCTGCAGATAGTACCATCAATTAAAGTTCTTTGTATGTTATATGATTCGAGCAGCTTTGTCAGAAACTTACTTATAATTTTGATACGCATTCGCGAGGTTTTTCCGACTAGATTTTAATCCCTTTTCAAAGAATTTCTTCAACCCTGCTGATGAACACGATGAGATGGGAAGTCTATAAATAATATCTCACCACTGCAAAATTCAGAATGACTTTCATCGGATTGAGTAACTCTTTGTAGAATACCAGATATTTTAGAACTGTATGGTATTGAAAGTAATTGTGTATATTATAGTTAGGAATACGGTTTTCGGGAACATTAAGCATTTCAATGTACAATAGCAAAGACTAGTGAAGAAAGCCAAGTTACCTTTTTGCAATAAAACAGAGTTACAGTGCGCAAGTAAGATACAGTTTTGTATTGGCACAGTGATCGAATTGTGAATAGATGTATTTACTACGTACATTCTATTGACGTCGCTCCTTTCATTTCGAAAATGATATTTTTCAGATATATGACTAAAGATGAAAAATGAAGTAAGAAACAATTGACAGAAATGTCTCGAAGTGATTTATTCCCTTTCAAATCTTCGGTTGTGTGTCTAAGAGGGCAAAAACCATTTTGACTTAGCTGTCTGTCTTCACGTAACAGCAAATTCTCTTAAGTTGTTCATTCTCCTTAGTCTTCCGAGGAAATGCACTTTACTTAGAAGGATGTATGATTGTGCCATGCAGGAGGTACTTACCTCTCCCCTCAAGCAAGATTAATACCTGTCAGATTTGTAAAAATTATAGGGGATCACAATCACAGATACAACCAGTCGAAAACTACGCACACTTACTTAAACAAAACTCAGGACATTTCTCCGTTTGAGCACAAAGGTTCCCCTTACACCAGTGCGTTGCAGTTTTTTGCACTTTTCAACCAATTGTGAGTGAAAGGTGCTAAAAAATTAAAATATTGGAAATAAATAGTTAGACTTAGTTAGAATAATTTATATCCTGTCCTGTCCCTGCAATGCCTGTCATCCCTTCATTCCTACCGATAGGCTTCTAGTGCATTTCCTCGAACGACAAATTAACTGCAAACCAAGACGAAATGCACACACACAACACATTATACACTAGTAAATAATATTTTATATCACATCGACCATTAATCATACATGTAATTGCCTGATTTGTTTTTCTGTCATGCAACACTGATTGAACAATTAATCAGTGCGATTTCTCATTGTAAAGGGTGACTTACATGTATAGAATATGTATATACTCTACTTACATGACTACTTGCACACCTAATTTTACCTATGCCTACTTCCCGCTTATGATAAGTCGGAAATACTAGGCATAGTGGTGAAAGTAATCGTGGGGAGGAAATATCATCAGAAAATGAAGATATTGTCCATATAGTGATGTCGAAGTTAGTTTCAAGAGGTACAATTAAGTGAGTATTTTGAACATTTTGGCAGATTTAATATTTTTCTAATTTTGCACTTTCCAACGAATGATATGAAAAATTTGAAATATTTCCAATTTTATTTCACGTTGAAATATTACACACAACACTGCCTTACACCCTCTGCTTGATGCAAACAAAGCAAAATATTTTTTGAACGATATTTCCCATCAAAACAATTCGTGGTATTACTAGGATTAGGATAAAGATGAATCTATCTACCTCTCTATTACTTCTATGAAAGCAATTAGTAATTCTAGGAAAATTCCATTCATAAGCACTTTCCTAAATGAAGGTATTCGTAAAAGTTATACAATGCACATCAATGTTGCAAGCTAATTTACTGGGAGAATAAATAACAGGGTAATTAAACTAATTGCAGCTCATCACATACGAACTGACAGAGAGTGTAGGCTGAGGAGACTAATAATGTTGATGTTCGCGATAATCTCCCCACGTACTTCATATTTAGGAACAAACATTATCACTAGAATGTTAAGTTTACTGAACTTCCAATTATGATTATAATAGCACATACTTATAGTAAGTAGCAAGGGCAAACAGTCAGTCAGACGACAGGGAACTAACCATCTTGTTAGCCTCAGGTAAAATTTAATCATCTCTTTTTGTACAAGCCAGGGAAGGAGGGATTGGAGAAACAGCGCATTTAGCAAGTTCCCCCTCCGTTTTCCCTGCAACACGTTTACATTGACTATCTCCACGTTTGATTACATCGGCACAAGCTATATTTCAGAGACTGCAGTTTATAAAATGTAGCAAACCCTACGTGATAACATGTTCTTCCTCAACAACAGTCTACGCAGTGTACTTCCTTTCGGCATGAGAAAAACTTTCACTAAAGTGTATACTCGACGATAAGCGTTTCAAGTGAAAGTCCAGCCATTTAAAAAATGTTGCAGCAAACTGCATAGGGTGTGTGTGTTTTGTGTGTGTACGTTCTGTATACTTTATGCTTTTAGAATGTTAGTCTGAGAAATACGACTGTAGTATGACTACATTCTGTTGGACAGTTCACCAGTAGAAGCTGTGATTGCATACGTGCGTCTCCCTAGGCGGATATATTTTATTCTTTCACAACTCCCATGACTCAGCTATATAATACGCCAACACTCCACCGCCACTACTGCTGCTGAGGATAGTAGTAAGTCGAATCTGCTCTTTCTAAAACATACAAACTAGAAATGGGTTGGCTTGACTGCCTCTCTGATATGAATTATCGGAGAGAAACTTCTTTGGATCGGACAGCCTGGAAAGAGACTTAACTTGTCTGCACTGCCTTTCTCTAAAAGATACATGTATACAAATACAAACCATAGAATGTATTGTTATTGGTACTAGATTAGGTTAAGTAAGGCTTGTAATACAAAGTTTCTTTCTCTGTGAAATGGAATGGTACGCAACCACATAGTACTTAGAAAACTTTACGCAATTTCTATTGAACTCATAACATTCCCATCAGTTTGACTCACACTCCACATACTGAACCGCACCGGAGCAACACAAACACATAGAGGATATGAACTTAATACTAGAAATAACAAAATTTCCGAGACAAAAGAATTAACTTTATCTAGCCATTTTGCTCAATTACTCTCAAGACTTATTCTGCTGCCGAGAAAATGCCAAAATAAATTAGAACTCGTAAGTGTGCTCTCGACTGCACGTCAAAGTAAAAAACAAGACTGAAATGAAAGCAACTTTTCATCGCTCAGCCATGCAGACAATATATATCGGAACAAAATCAACAGGATATAGGCATTTGTGCAAATAGAAAGACTGAAAAGCCAAGTCACCAAACAGTCATTTCCAACCCATATGAAATGTCTTCAATTTTCAGCAAGGCTACCCACCAACGCATCTACCTACATTGAGCACACTACCTCTCTAACCTAGAACTACTATTACGATCACAATAAACTCAAATTCAAACACCTATTGGGAAGAAAAAGACTTTTACAGAGTTCAAGGGCACAATTCAACATATATTGAAGGCATCAGACCGCAGAAACACATAAGAATGTCGTACCATCAAGGGAAACGACAAGAATTCCGCGAAAATGCATTGCAATCTTGCAATTCCCTTTTCTTTATATCTGCACAGTACTCCAAGTCTGATTAGGAAATTCCTTTTCTTGTCAATTCTCTATTGAGCCTTTCCCAACTGGTCTTCACTTGCGAGTGTCTATACACTTATCTTCGCAAATGCTCATTGCATCTTCCACTCGTACACATATACAATACGACACTAAACATAACTACCTAGCTCAATAAAGTACAAATAGAACAGCAGCATCTAATACACATGTACTATATACTAATGCAGTAGTAGTGAGACTATGTAATATATGGTTACTGCCTGCTCCACTTCTTTATCCAAACAGTAGCGATTCCTCGTCGCTCCACTCTATTTTCTTTCAATGACGACTGGAGAGTCATGTAATGTTATGGAGGTCCGTCATGTAGTAATAAATGTAGACTTATCAGCGTCTATCTACGCATCTAAATGTTTTCCCAAAGGAAAATTAAGACTACCTACCGCACAGTAGTGGCGCAATAGCCACGAGCAATCTCCAAGATTTTATTTTTTCAGTTCAACTCAACCATATTGCTTAAGAGTAAATTATACATGTACCTACAAGAAAGCATAACACTGTTCGACTACTACTACTACTATTCTGTATACAGAGGAATGTAGTATTGGTTTCGTTCTACTACTACCAAAGCATGAATAAGAAACCCAGCCGTTATTCTGAAAGGGACTTAAGTAGCATCATGCAACTGCTAAGACTACATATCGTGCATACTAGAGCAAAGAAAGAGTACCCCACCCGTGGCAATCAGCCAGAATCACTACGGCCAAACCAGAAAACGAGACAACCACCAAACCAAAGTAAACCAGCAGCAGATCATCCCTAGATTCGAGTTGACTAGTTAGAATTTCACAAGCCAGAAAAAATAGTTGGAGAAATCCTCTACGAAAAAGATAAGTCGAAGGCTTTTCCAAATAACTACACTCGCACTGAGCATAGTAAAAATAAGTACTTAGTGTGTGTGTGTGTATGTATGCATAGAACGGGAAAGTGTAGGTACTACATAACGTGGGAGCTATGTGAAGTAGTCAATTCTTGAAAGCGTTATTTCCTTGCTCTCATCTCATTTTGAGCCTAGAACCCATTGTGCCTTACGAATCGTTAAATTTTTATGCGGTAACTACTACCAGTAACTCCACATATCTGTGCCGGCGGTGCCATAATTCCATAGCACACTCATAGTGCGTTTTTTATTTCCGTTGAAGTGTAAGAGCCACAAGATTGACTTGAGACTCACTTAACTTGCGAAAGTATATGTGCAGAACAGATACTAGATTAGCCAAATCTCTACAGCATTAGTAATATTCATACTGTACTGGTTTTAGATAGAGTTCTAACGCTCTAGACAATTCTGTCGTGTCTTGTAATGATGTCTTGCCCTGCCATAGTCTGTAAAGAATAAGTTATATTCCACTAGTACTAGCAGTTGTAGTTTTGCTTAGTACATGGAGATAGATGGGAATGAAGAATTTTGCTGGATGTTAGAAGCATGGAAATAGTAATGAAATGCAACGGCTGGTTAGTTTCCGTTAGCTTGGCTCTCGGAATACGAAACGAGATGTACATTTTAAGTAACATATGTAATTGCGATGTAATGGCATGGAATGTGAATGGATCGAGGTTATAGAGAGAGTACTATTGTTAGTATTTTAGATGGAGAAAGAGAAAGTGAGGAAGACAGACTACTTACCGACGACAGTCAAATAAGTGAAGGCAGAGATAGGAGGAGTGGTCGAGATTTGGCACTCGTAGACTCCGCCATCAAAAAGACGGGTTGCACTGATTCTCAATCCCCACGTGTTTCCCGGTCCTTGGAATGCCCGAAACCGTGAATCTGCAATGTAAGCATCTGCTCCGGCTGATAACAAATGTGTGTCTCGGTGTCGAAGCCATAACACCTGCAAGAAACCACACAAAATCGTTTAAACATTTTTCCTTATATACACATACAATCAATTCCGTGTCGAACCGTCACACAAAAATTATGGTCAAATGCTTCCACTCCACTTCATAACAGATTACTTTTAATATCCAAACCATGCATCTTACCCCATTATCTATAAGAAGTATTTTCCTGAATATTGAAAGTTTTACTCTAATAATAATAAAAATAGTAATGGTCTGATAGTTTATGAAATTTAGCCCGTGATATCATACCATACGCTATCCATTATGCGTACCAGACAGCAAAATCACCTTTTTTAGTTATGTAAATGTTATCTAAACGTAATGCTGCCTTTCAATTTACAATTAAGGCCGAATTGACGCAGTTTTTTAAATGTTGTACATTCATCCGTTTTAAATAGGCACAAATGCTTACCTTCGCTATATAATTTTAGTTGGCTCAATCTGAACATGTTCACAAATAGTACAAGCTTTCAATTACTTAATTTAATTTCGTCCTTCAAAATAAAAGCGTGTCAACATTGCGAACAGGAAATGTTACTCGTTCTACACTGGGACGGTAATCGCTAGATGACCTTATTCGCAAATAGAAAAGCAAACAGAATCAAGTCGGTGAAAGCTGAGAAAGTAACATGTAACGTTTAAGTTCTTGGATATTTTTTGCATATATACATGCATTTCATGATAACATGGTATTATAGAAAAAATGTAGATAAAAATATATTTACGTGTGGTATGTGTTTTTAACGCAAAGCTGTTTTACGTGTTTGCACAATATAAGTACATAGACTTGGACGAAGAAATGATTTATCCATATGTATTGCATGCAGGTGACGAAAATGCTGTAACATAACTAGTAATGACATTGCTCTCCAGGCTAGTTATTAACCCAATTTGCATGCTTAAAATGTAAAGACTACAGCAAGGCGAAAAGAAATCTTGTGCTATGTGTCAGTAGAATATTATTATTTCTGTCGGTGTTTCATTATTTTCCATTCCTCGCACTTTCCTATTCGCATTTGCTTTAATAGTGCAAGATTTGTTGAGTGTAGCGACGAAGGGCGAGTGAAAGACGGAGAGTGAAAGTGAAAGCGTTTTCTTATTTAGCATCAGTTGAAGCATAGCCTAAGCCAATCAAGTCTTACTGACTTGAAAGAACTTTTTAAGAGTCAAGCACAACTGCACACATAACTGTGCCTTTAAATTTCCCTAAAATAACAACTTTTTTCTTATAGCCACAAAGACATTTTCATTTCCAATTTCACCATAGGTATTACAAACACTATGAGTCGGATGGAATAATTCAAGGCATGTGCATTCAATAGTCGACCTACCACCACCTGTGTATAACTTAGGCAATATATAAGGCAAATACTCCAGCCGACCCTTTCTTAGAGAGCACAATGTAAATTTATTTGTGAGAAAGAAGACGTCTATACTACAACACTATACAAATTCACAATTCTTATGGTTCTTTCAACAAATTCTGACTTTACTTTCCTTAGTAAAAGATAACCGTGGTAGTTTATTTGCAATGGAAAGTAGGTGAATCGGCAAAATACTTTCTTATTACGTAATGTGGGTACCTTGGCCAAGGATACTACACACACATCTAAAGAGAGCGACGCTACTTCTATTTGTATGTAAAAGCAAACGAAAGCCAATGAAAGTAGCTAAGAATTTTATTCTACAGGCGAGCAAGTGAAAACGCTACACACAGAGAGTGAACTCCAAAGCAATAGATTTTAGATATGATGGAATTTCCAGAATAGAAAGGGATAGGGCAGGTGGGCCCGGTTGGGCACACATGTGACAAATAGCATGTGGGAATATCTTATTCCGTATCGTCGTCTCTGAGTGAAGTACCTAATTCAATTTTCACTCGCTCCACTCAATTCCCTTCCATTATGCATTATAGCTCTCACTAGGACTTATTATATCCGTTTTACATTTCCGAATAATATACAGTGGATTTAATACCTAATGTATGCCTGATATGTATACGTATTAGCATGTCTATGTTATTGGTTTACGAAGCCTTAAGTTAAACCAACGCTCCAGGAGTATAAAATGCACATGAACTATATAAGGAAGGGAATGCACTATGTATTTATATTATTTTTCTATATACACACGTGAATATGTTTTATAGAGTAGGAGTAGGAGGAAGTAGGGACTGGTGTGCATTGCATTGGATTTTGGATAGGCAGGTAATAGCTAAGCACAGGCAGTAATTCTACTCTTGCTGCAGCGGGTAATTCTAGATGTAGTAGAAAGTAGAAATCCATCATTCACCAAGTCAAGCGAGAAACCTATAGAAAAACCATACCAATAATTTTCTTTCTATAACAGTCTCCACACGATAAATGTATAAATACATGTAGATAGAATGACGTACGTGTATAATGTAATGTGTATAGGCACTTTAGCATTTACCTACTACTAAGGTAATACAGTAATACTGCTCCACATTCTATTCAACTGCGTTTTCTTTATTCGTTTTCTTCCCTCATCTGCAGAGAACATTTCATTTTATTTCCAAAGGCTAGCTCAGTCTCACCAGCAAATTACTTGCACATGGGAATAATTTTTTACACAGACTGTAATAACAGAACCATCTGAATGAATCAACTTTCTATCATGTCGAGATGGTTAATAACTTGCGCTGTTTAGAAAACATGTTTTTGTTATTTACTAATGCCCCGTTCGTAGCTACACAAACAAATCGAAGGTAGAAAGAGATGAGCTAAAAAATACATCATACCGATGCGGTATACAAAGAAAATGTGCAAACAATCAGGAAGGGAAAGTATTTTCTCAAGATCTATCCATTAGGCGGTATAAATTAGCAAGTACACGTCAGTACAACAATGCGACATGGAGATAATTCCTGTATAAATTCTTTCAAGGGTATCCTTAGTTGTGTAACATTAAATCTTCAAAATGCAGTCATTACAACATAACTTTATAGGGAAACTCTTGAGAAACGGAATTTTTAAGAAACTCTCCCACATATTCGTGCATAGTAAATTATGTCTACGTAGAATCTTCATGTCCTGTCGTTGGGATAAAGACAGCTCATATTTCCGAAGGAAATGATGTGAAACAAAAGTCTACTCTTTAATATATTCCGCAGAATTTTAAACTTTCTCTCGCGATGAACTCAATTATATGCGTAGGCACCTATAGAGAGAGTATTTATATAGCAATAAGGTTGCTATTATTGCTTCAGTACTCAACTTTACGCAAAGAACACTACAGTAAAAAACACAATTTCTATCTGCGTCTATAGGTCTAAAGTAAATTTTCAATTTTACACTCACATTCTCCATCTCATGTTCATGTCTGAGAAGTGTGCATTACAGTCAGTTGGAAGGAAGTAGTAACCCATGGAAAGGAAAATAAAACTCAAAGGGCAATAGAGAAAAGGATAGTCTAAAATACGAAATGAAATAAATCCCACAAATCCCTAAAAACCATGCATATTTTACGAGTGATCATTTCAAGTCGCGCCTCTCTAAGTCTCTTGTGCTCATTTCTATTCGAATTTCTCATACACATCATATGAGTTGTTTTACTCTCGTCGCATCTCATCGAAAACCTTTCCAACTGAATACAGCTCTGTGAGTTTACTCACACTTTTACGCAGTCAAGTAGCCACACACTGTGCTCCACTTCATAAAGACTCTACGCAGCCCAGAAACGATTCAACTAGTCCTACAAAACTACTGCAATGAATGTCGAAGACGAAATGTACAGCACTGCATATCCTGTGTATACGTACAGATAGATAAATATAAGTACAACTGTAGTACATGGTATACCTCCATATCAACATGTAGTACATGTGTAGTTATACCTAATACTACTATACCATTACTCAGAAATTCTACTACGACAGAGCCTCTAATAGCAAATACTACAGAAGACACAGTTACCACTACTTACTTTAATACAACTATGTACATGTTTTGCATGTTAGCCATAACATTACATTGCAGTATAAGCATATAAATGTGTGTAAGTCACATAAGTATTGAGCTCCGCGGTTCTCATTTTATCTAGTGCTCCTTGCCTCATAACCTACATTGAAGAATTCTATGCTATATACACAAAGATACATATCACCCTTCACCAAACTCGGTTTTATCCTTATCTTCAGATTCATTTTATCGTATTATTATGCATAAGATAGACTAGGTATACGACAGCGACAAGGGAAATGTCACACTACTCTGCTTACTTCTATGCACTTATAAGTATAATATGAATTCTAGATATTTTTGAGAAAGGAAATATAAATATGAGCTTAATATATAATGCCTTTTTGTCTGTGATGTGTAGCAGTGCAAGCACGATTTTTATGAATGCGATTTCTCTACTATTCTTTATTCCACTTACTTTTAAGACTATAATATGCACGTGCATTACTGAATAGTATTATGGTACTTGCTATGTATGTACCAATAGTAATACGATCAGTTAGTGTCTGACTAAAGTGACAGCATATCACACCAAGCACCACTCTCACAAATGCGGAAAGGTCCTATATTACTGTGTGAAGATAAAAGACTCACGGTACAGGAGATTTGATGTCAGATTTGAAACGGATTGCATATACATAAGTATAATAGATATAAGTAGTAATATGCAGAATTTTAGCCATATGAACTGTCTCAGGCAGGAAATCGATTTACTCCATTTTTCTGATGGCTGTATCCAATTTTTGTATTAATGTCTGTACAAATAAGCTAGGGTAGGGTAACAGTACAAGTAAAGTATAGAATGCAGGAGTGTATTGCTGGAATCAACATTGCATAATAACATGTGCATGTATCAGTGTCACTAACATCATTGCAGTGCGCCAGTGGTGGTGGTGCATTCATTTTTTCTTAATATTTCCATGAGGATATGCAGCATGCATGATAAACCACTAGATGAGAAAGGGAGCTAGGTACTCCTAGTCATTTTCAGTAAAGTAATACTAAAAGTTTGGCGAAAACCAACTTTTGTCCGTGAATTGG
Source organism: Pogonognathellus flavescens (assembly GCA_019776165.1). Taxonomy (NCBI): domain Eukaryota; kingdom Metazoa; phylum Arthropoda; class Collembola; order Entomobryomorpha; family Tomoceridae; genus Pogonognathellus; species Pogonognathellus flavescens. The sequence continues at coordinate 3,219 of JABASD010000914.1, read as the reverse complement.
TCTATGGACTGGATGGATGTAGAGCAAAGTATATGAAACCAAGCTCACATGTTTAGAATTATTTGATTGGGCACTGTAGTGTACTCAGTGTAGTTAAGTATACTAAAAAACTTTTCCCAGGAGGTAAAACTTTTCTTTTCTTAACAAGACGTGACATGGTACGACAACATTCATAAAGATACAATAACGAGCCCTACCAAACCATGAACTTATTTTCAATCTAAATCATTTTCTTCTGTAGTTACATAAATACATACACAGTACGACTCACAACAACAACGATAAGATCACTTGGGTTGGGCCAACTTGGACCTGCCATGCACTACCAACCACTTACTACACGCAGCAACTACCAGCTTGATACTTACACAATTAAACTTTCTTCATTTGTTTTCTTCTTTCCAATCAAAATCCTTTCCGTACTGGTATAAATCTTGACACTAGAGTGGTAGTTGCGTAGGTGTAGTCAGATTAAAAAGTAAAATGAGAAGAAAAATAATGATGATGAAGGAAAAGGTATAGAAAAGTGTTGACTGGAAGATTGACTTGACTAGTGACTTGACTTGTCTCATTTTGCCATTAACGCACGAATTCAATACTAACACAGTTATTTTATACGATGTTAGTGTTACATTGTCAAATGATGTAGCACAAAAGCCTTTGTATGAACTCAGAGACATAGTAATACGATCTGTACTTTGCAAACGGGAATCCTACACGTAGACTATTTCCACAGCTCTTCTGCTGTAACAAAAGGCGGACTAATAAGCCGAGAAGCTTCCGAAGTGTACGAGGCAATGATTTTGACGACAGAATCGTCTCTGAACTGAATAAGTGACTTGGAGGAAAGGAAAAGTTATTCAGAGGTTTGAATTTGTAATGTTGACAGCGTTCTTATGCATACAAAAATGTTTTGTCATGTAGATCTCTTATCTTGTCTAATGTTTCCACTTTCTCCTACGTGCTATCATCTCTCAAGTGATGAGTAGCAAGAAGCAGAATACAAAACTAAGTTAGACTTGTGTCATATAAGGTCTAAAACTGTACTAATACCTCTAAAAGAAACCCGAGTTTCCCCATTGGTGTATATACCGGACGTTCAGTGAAGTACGAAAGGAAAACTCTCATATCCTACGGTGGCTAATCTAATTACATGATAGGATAGATGAAACTAGACTTAACTATTCCATGTCTGCTCAGAATACTACGAATTTAGATTAGGAAAGATCATTCTACATCGAACAACTTACTATTCTTGCCCTCTAAACATTACTCGACAGATCTCTTACGAGTCTTGCCAGACACTCGTAGCACTTTCCTAACAAACGTATGCACAAGCTATATTCTCACTAATTTTCAGCTGACTTGACTACTGACTACTTTGAGTTGGTCATAGATATACTCATTGACTCACTCACTCACTAACTCGGTCTACCAAATATGTTGAAGCTTATGTACTCTTTCATCTGAACTCAACTTCACCATTAAAAAGGGCAAGTGTAGCTTATCTTCTAGCTTCTTTTTGAGTTAATGCTAGTTTTAGTATACGTAATAGCATCTCTACATGCTGGTATTAACTCACAGAGCAGTAGAAAATTAAGTCAAAGAAAAATTCAACTCACAATTCCGCTGATACATGGCACCAATTGCCATCCATCTATTTGCAAGGACTTTTAAAGGAGACAGCTTCTCCATTCAGAACCAGCGACTCTACTAGTTTGCTTATGTCCCAGTTACATTGAGCTACAGTAGCATTACATTAGTTTTTAGAATGCACATCGACTTTTACACTTTTAATGTGAGCTTTTCTTTTCCTTGATAACTTTCCGGCGTCTACAATAATAGCAGGGAGTCTTTTCTTGGTCGTGTCTTTGTATTCAATGCATTCTTGAGGAAAAGTGACTAAATGCTCTATTTCACATGTTTTTCTTTGCTTTCGTTCTTTGATACCTTTCCGAGCTAGTTTTTCGTCGCAGTTAACTTCCTTTGATAGGACGCAGCTAAGGTGTGAGATGGTTAGGTACCCGGATTCGAAGTAGTAGTAAACACATAAGATTCTAATCCCTGCAAAATAAAAATATATAGCTGACTGAGATATAGTAGGTATATATAGTTGGTTGCATGTGGATATAGTGCAATAAAAGTATAAATTTATAGAAACGCCTATCTTTAGCGTCTACATGCACCAGAGCTATTACTATGTACAAATATAGTAATTCTCTGTATAGATTGTAATACATTGCCTATCTCGCTCACTACTAACATCACAGCCCATTTCTTCTAGTGTAGTGTGTTATTGGCAATAGGCTTCTCGCTTCACTTTATCTATCGTTAGCCATTAGTTGCGCTATCGCGGAAATTCCGGTCGGTTCAGGTTTTAGCCCTGATAATGATAATTGGCACATTAGTTGCATGTTGCTCCAGAATCCCTGAAAAGCAAACGCTGGTCTTAACAAAGTACCCAAAAGCTCCTCTGGCTGAAGTAGTACATGTACACAGAGAGGAATGTGTAGCGTGTAACTGCCTTCCTAGCCAATTTTTATTTTCAACATTTCTTTCTCCTACAGACTTGAGAGTTTCAATGCGGATCTGGATCATTTGGGGAAATTCAATTTAACTTCTTGTGTTGTACTACGATCCAGCTAGTAAGTTTAACGGTAACAGCTCTGTTCAGTTCAGTCTCACTTGACTTTCTTTCAGTTCAGCTTTGACTTTGGCTATTTTGCCTTCATCAGCTTCGTTCGTGCTAAAACCGTCGTGATTGCTGCAAGGCGCCATGGCTTACGTGGTTTTCTCTATTAATTCAAATCCAGCTAAGTCAGCTATCATATCATGCAACGTTTGCACACTTGCTTACCTTTACACAGTATTACACTGATAACAATCAACAGCTAAAATACACATCGAAGAAAAATTCTCTATTAAGTACCTAATACATTCAAACTCACAATCACCCACTGCCAACTATACCCGACACAATAGTATGTGCTACATTTTTTCAACAACTTTAAATAAAATTTTACAGATATGACTCGACTTGTGTACCTACACGGTTTTGTATCGTGTACTACCTACTTGGAATTTATTTGAAACAATAAATTACTACCAAGGTAGGGCAATTGTAAACTTCACGATCTTAAACTCCATGCATGCAAAATCTGCCAAACGTCACCCGAAGCCACATCGAGCGTCACCCGGACCCGACTGTGGGCCGAAGGC
>JABASD010000913.1:0-53370 GCA_019776165.1 Pogonognathellus flavescens | reverse complement strand
TGCACGTATTTTACACGCCAGAAGTATCACGTAGGTACAGGATTAATCTCAGTAGTGAAGCATGTTGTTTCAACTCGCGTTCCACAAGACCCATGGCATAATATCTTCTTTTTATTACATTATACGCTATACCTTTGATGTATGCAAGTTTCATAGTAGAAAATTCCAGCTCCTACTCTGAATGAGTCAGTAACTTTTTATTAATAGTATTCCTGGTTGATAACATCAATCAATTCACTATTTAACACGATTCTCTCACTCTCTCTTCAGTCAGTTGAACCTCCACGGTGAAGAAGGCAAGATATTAATTATTCCTGTCTGCCAATTCAATCAGAGTCGTGTACCCCCATTATCACACACGTGCTGTTTCAGCAAAGCATAATTATTCAATTAACGCTCTGACACAGAAGTTTCAATCTGTAACGTTTTAACCTGTGCCAAATCAGTTTTACAGGGATTTACATATTTTACAAAATGAAGTCAACAATTTATACATACTGTACTCTTTTAGGATACTATATTTTGGTAAGATCATGTTCAAATAGAATTTTGTTAACACAAAACTACCTGTTTTTGAAATCATGGATATTGGTGATACTTTCAGTTTTAATAAGGCATTCTCTTTGTTTTTTTCTCTTAGGTTTGGGAAGTTTTGGTTTCACATTCTGTTCCAATTTCTCAAGATTATAATTCAGACAACCCTGGTGTGATTTATTTAAACTCATTACAGTAAGTTTTACACAAATTGTTTTCAAAAAAACTAATTGTTCACTTTATTCATTTGCATGAACTTTTAAACTAACTTTAAACAAACTATTTTTCCAACAGAGTTCCTGCAAATACAGTAGACCAGCCTGGATATAAAGTTTCTTCAGTAGACTTAGCTGATATTATGAGGAGAGTAAATCATCCTACACCTCACAAAAGACATCATCTTCCTCACGCAATTACTCAAAACGAAAATGCAAATAACGTCGATTCATGCTGTCCATCGGTGCAAGAAATCGTTGAACCACTTGCTGGAAAAAACATTTCAGGTAGGTATTACGCATTTATTTCTCCATTAGCTTATCTCCACTGCATGTTCCAATACTCAGTTCTTACGAAACGTTTGTCAATCAAAAGTGACTGCAAGTAATCTGTTAGGGCGGTGGTTCTCTGACTTATCAGTGTCACACACACTCATTGATATCCTCCACACACCCGATGCACCTGCTTATCTGTTAGGGAAGTTTTGTTGTGTGCAAATGTAATGACAACATTTTTCTTTGGAATTTCCAGGTCATTTGGTAGAACTCTATCAATCTAAAACTGACAGACAAAGATTTCACGAGATTTCATGCGACCCTGCAATTCTGAACAAGAACTGCAAATTTTTGGACAGAAAACATCATGAATACTCCCGGTGTGAGCAACAGTATTCCTACAGCTACGCTCTTGTTTATGATTCTGACAGCGAATTTAATGATGGATTAAGAATGGACTACATTCAAATAAGAAGTGGATGTGCATGTAAAATTGATATGCCTGTATAAGGTCTGACGACCATAGAATTGAAACTGATCATGAATTTACGAAAATCCTGGGGACGAAAGTATCAAATGAAAGTACGATATTTGCATACATTTGCGTCAATCATTCATGACAATTACATTATGCTTGTACTATGCACTTATCTCAATTTTCATGTGTATCTCAATGTACGTTGTAAATGTAAGTACGTAGTATTAAAAGTATTAATGCGTACTACAGCCATACAACGTATCTAGTATTAATTGTTTGTACGCTTTCATGTTTGCAATGTTGTTTTTACTTTAACTACTTAAATATTTATGATGTCTATATTATGTTAATGTAATATTTAACTTATTTTGTGTTCCATATATAAATACTAAATATGTTCATAACGAAATAATAAAAATTGTTGTTTTCAATTACCCGTTTGTCAAACCTTCAACATTTGTTGGTGAAAACGCACACAGTCTCGATTCTCGATGTTTTACATCATTCAAAGCAATCATATGACTATGACATGAGACAAATAACTATACGAAGCATCTCCTTTTCTACATAGTAGTGTATATCTTGCATGTATCATTGAAAATTGATGCATCTATATAATTATTCAACGACTCGCTTGGGTTGACTTGAAAATGTTATACATTGGATTATATAATTCTTCAAGCATCAACTCTGGTATCTTAGCAAATAAGTACACTCAAATTAGACATTTAGAATAGATCAGTATACAAATTAGCCTCTTTTTTGCTGTTGTGCCCCCCAAGGCTACTGTACTAGGTCGTGCCTCTCCCGAAGCCACATCCTGAATACGGCATTGGTTCCCATGATTTGTAGATTCATTAGCAGTAATCGCTGGGTTAACTGCAAGGGCGTATCTTAGAAATATAAAACTTTCGATGAGTGTTTCATAAACTATGAAGTCTTCAAGGCTTAAGGGTAGGAATGGAATCCGCCAAAAATACTCAAAGTTATCAACTAGGAGGAGTGGTGTTAAAAATCTTGATTTTTTTAGAATTTTTGATGCTGAAGATATATATACGATCCCTAATGTCGCTAATTGTCCAGTCTTCAACATGCAGTAAGTAATAACTCATGATTCATGATCATGTAAATAGACACAGACCATGCAGCTAACCACAAAGACGAAAATGAACGAGCACATGACACTTTACCAAATTGAGACACTTCATTTATTCTAGTGATTTCTTCGTTTAGTATGATTCTATAGGTACATAATAGTACATACAATGAACATGAGAAACTCAAGCTAACAGTCTATATGCTTTACTACCTATTTAAATACACAGAGTACAGAGTTAGTACAGACACGGCCGTATGTATGATGTGCAGCAGTACAGTAGTGTACCCTAGAATTATTCAGAGTACATGACATGACTTGAGACTGAAAGAGCTCGATGGAAATTGATACATAATGCGATAGTGGAGTAGGGATGAAGAAATAAGAGACTTCTGGCACTTAATATGACAAGCTTCGAGAAATAAGCAGACATGTAATTCTGAAAGTAGCCGCATGCTGACGCGCACTAAAGCAAAGAAGCTTTTGTGCTTTGCTCACCTAAACATAAAGCAACAAGGCTTTGTCTTGAATAGAACAGTTGGAGTAGAGTTTCACTTTGGAAATCTACACGAGATAAACTTTTACATTTCACTGCATCATAAACAATTACATACAAACACATTTACATTCACGTATTAAAGTTATTTTTTCAACAGAAACATAATTGTAGAATTACGTAAACCATAAATGATCTGCTTATTTTCTGACTTTAATATTGCAGAGATTTATATTGTGTCTAAATAACATAATATCGATCTACTTACCTTTGCAAATTGAGAAAAATATTTAAAAATAAATTGTTTCATACAATGATGTGGATTGATCGATTTAACCAGATTCATTGAAGATGAAAATAACCAGACTTTAGATACATTTTGGTACTTCGTCAATAATATAATGTGCATTTAGTTACAAAAACACATAAAGCTCATTGCGAAGTAAATACTTAATAAGGTACCTATTTCTGCTTAATATAATTGTTGTTCCTGTTTGCCCCATGATTTCCCATAAAAGTGTTATCTCTGTAGACACTAGTGACAACTTTTTCAAAATTATAAATTACGAAAGAAAAATCAGATACATAACATTATCATCACAAGTTAATTTGCGTACAATACTACCTATATATAGTGCTGTATTATATATGATTGATCTCCGAGTATCAGCTCAAGTCAGTAACAAACTCTGTAAAAATGCGCTAAAAAATTTCCATAAAAGGTTCATAGTTCATAGTCATATATGTGTCTATGAAGATTGTTATAATGATCTTGCGATTTAAAAAAAATACTTAGAAAAATAAAGGTCTAAAATTTTCAGCACATGTTATGCTTAACAGATTTGATTTGTATTGTGATTGCGAGTATCGATATTTTCTCAGTCTGACTGTTTTCACCTTTTATTTGATTTGCAACCATACGTGATTACAATGCTTTGTTTGATTTGAAGTCTGGTTTTCTATATCATAACAAATAATATTTCAAATATTCTGATTGTGAGTACAGAATTCATACTGTACACTTGAGTTCATTTTGTACTGAACACGGTTTAATTGTTTTGTGTATTTCATTAGTTATAACTTATTATTAGTAGGTGTGCTGAAAATTCTGAAGTTTGTGAACCTGTAAACAGACAGACAACTTATAGTAAGCATTTAGTGGCTACAAATAACGCAACTTCTTACAAACTATACAGGCCTATTGCAGCTAGTATGAGTATGCACAGAGATGAAAGAATGGTGAATGAATAGAACTTTAAGCAGACTCCTTTTAAACATACACCATAATTTTATTCAACATAATTTCGACGTTTTGTTATTTTACACTTGTGTACTGTTCAAGGCACTGGATTTTCATTTGGCATTAGTTGAGTATTTCTATTACTATTTTGGTAACTGTGTTCATTTGGTACGATATACAAATATTTCTTTACTCGGTGACAGTCGATAATGATTATACTTACTCTAGAATATAAAAGTATGTCTATAGAAGATGTACATACTCTAATTACAAAGGCATTTTCTTATATACTACTAATTATACCGAATGATTTGGCCATAAACATAATCTCTTAGTATACCTAATGACAAATACAAGTCAGTAGATCAAATATAGAGGCTAATCGCTTAAATACACAATGAATAGTACCTTTACTCAATAGAGATATTATAGGTATTCTAAATTCAATCAAATATATATATGAGGAACTGTTTAATGAATATTGACTAAACGGTAATAAATATACTAAATGTAAGGCTTAGCCGTATTTATGTTTACATTGAACATGATCATTTATACAGCCAGAAATAAGTAAATTCGATATTATTAAAGATATGATGATAGTTCATTTATGTAATTCATATCTAATATATTTTACTATTTTGCTCATTGGTACAAATTTAGTTTATACACAGTTCATATAGTGTAGTGCAGTACTGCTGATGCATTCAAGCACAATTGCACATAGCGTGTACATGTATTCAGGCAGCAGAATTTATTTTACTGATTTCTAATAACATATACGGTATATACGTAGTTAGTGGTATAAATCCTTTAAAATGGAAGCCACAAAAAGTCAGTGCAGCAATCTTGTCTCAAATATATGCCAAAGTCAGATAAAATTACAGGCAATTCGTAAACAGTATCAATCTGCTATAGTACTGGTTAAGAAAACATTGAATTGAAAACATTTTCCATGTTACTGAAAACACAAACTCGGATTGGAGAACCATTTACCTGCATATAAATATTATTTGATTCAAATTAACTAGTTGTTAATTTATATCATACGGGTTCTGTCACTTAAAAAAGGACAGATTAATAAGAGTCTAAAATGTGTCTGTACTAAAAAGTAAGAATTGTGTTGAAGTAAATTATTTCAAAAGCATACAAATTGCAGATAGAATGCATAATAGCTTGGTGCTGACTATCGACGTTACGATTTACACATTGAAGTGTATAATTTCAGCGTGTAAACGCTTTTAATAATCCTAGGTAATTATAAATATCGTCTCATTTTAATTCAAATAAGAATCTACGTGCATTCAAATATAGCATATACCGATAAACCTTATACTGTTACTATGAGTTTGGGTTAAATATTTGTGTGATAACTTTTACTCTATAAGTTAATTAGCAGTATGTAGAGAGAAACGATGGAACGTTTTAAATGTAACAGTATATCTCTATATAAGTACCTTGCTGCTTATAGTTAGTTTATGACTATGTCCAATACCATAATGCGCATATAGTTCTAATGTTGAATGGCTACTGGTACGAGACGTTTTTTGTTAGGACAATTCAAATATGTACAATAAATGTAAAACTCCTCATCTGAAACAATGTGCGAATATTTGCAACTCATTCGATGAAATTGCTGTTTCAAGCCGATAGCAATGACAGGCTGCAATAAAGACACAGCAGTTCCACTTGTTACAATCACGCTTTTAGGTTCTATGTGCTTACATTTTTTGCATTGGCACACAAGCTATTTGCTAAAGTTGTATGTGACTATTTAGCTTTGTCTAGGATCAAGTCGCCAATTGGCATTTGCACAGCCAATGCCTATACCTATGTATTTTTAACAAGTCATTGTTCGTAGGAGTACAAAAATGTGTCCTACTACTAATAGTACAATACTAAAAGCTAACAATGAGTATGAAATCCTACGCTGACATCAATAAAGGTTATAACATTACTAACTATAAGTACCTTATCAATACACACTAAAATTGACTACTACAATCAAGCATGTAAATACTGTATTCACTACATAATATGTAACTTTCATAATATTATATATTCCATTTTTTAATTGATATTTAGAAATATCATGCAGAATTGCTTGAAATACGATACACGCAAGAATTTTTACAATTATTATAACAACGAAGTGTGTACAAAAGTTTTATTGGTAAAGAAGCTCAGTCTAGAGAGTCTATCTATCTACTATCTACCTACCTCTACTTCTTTTATACACCAATAATTTTACTAAAAGAGGATTGCACCTAACAATAATAATGCAATCCTATGGCTATAAGTCAACATTGACTTGTTAGAGCTCGGAATACTCCATCAGACTCACACAAATAGATACTTTGTCTGTACAGGGACTAAATACATTATATGATGCACACAAAGATAATATTTCGGTGTCATATGTCAAGTATCATATTAAGTTTTGTGATAAGGATCAAGTAAAGCTCCAGAGAGAGAGAGAGAGAGTAGAATGACAATAGAGATGCTTCGATAAATCTGATAGGGTTACATTTACATTTGAGAATGGTTTGATGTTGGAGGGGGAGGAAAGGGTAGAGGCAGTGGAGGTGAAGGCACAAAATGTCCATTTGGAAAAAGCCAAAGTCGATCACCAAGAACCATCGGACGGGGTGAGACGAGACCCATTGCGCTGTAATACTGTTGTGCCGCAATCTCCAGCTCACTCGTGTATTTACGTTTCCACTTTGTCCGACGATTTTGAAACCAGATTTTTATCTGAAAAGGAGCAAACACACATATGCCACAAATTACTAGAGTCACCGTCACTATCCCCGTTTGAGATAACAAGTACAGCATAGTAAGCACTTGCAAAGTGTTATAATAATGTAAAGTGTTAATGAGTATAATAGTTTGAGTGTGTTGTGTGTGTGTGTGTGATGGTATCCATGTTGTTCTGGTATTGTATAAGAGCGTTCTCCGTGGAAAAGTATGTAAAACTAAACCAAAACTAAAGAGTGTAGTAAATAATGACAAGAGCTGTAAGTTGTAGTTGTCGCATTCAATTTCCACATTTCGTATAGCGTGCCGTGTCCATGTCCCCATACACAGCAGAGCTACAGCACGTAATGAGTGCAACAATCTCTGTAATACCCTGCTCATTACATTAGACAGCGATAGTAGTTAGTCAAGTTGCTTACTCACTTGGGTCTCTGTCAACTTCAAGCTTCTGGCCAACTGCGATCTCTTAGCTACTGACAAATATTTATTTCTCTCAAATTCGGATTCCAGAGCTTTTACTTGTGACGCTGTGAATGCGGTGCGAGGTCTTTTTTTCCTCTCTTCTTTTCCATCCCCTCCTGTAAGAAACAGAAGTAATACTTGTAGTAATATGAAGAGCATTTGATTTCTTTAAGGAAACGACGACATTGGTTGAGCTGATACATAACACAGAGATTTAACGATCTGCAGAATAGATATACAAATATTCTACATGCGTTCATTCATTTAAAGTAAATACCATTATCACCACTCTATTCACATAAATCCTTCTCGCGTACACTCTGATCTATCTCTTTGGGCTCATTAGTGTCGTTTAATCTCATACATATCATGCTCCTGCTCACTTACGTACAAAGAAAACTCCAATAAATTACCCAACACATTTCCAGTTCCACTCGTGCAAAAGCAATACAGATTGTTACTGGTAAATAAATAGTGGGCATGGCAAAGCAGACGACTAGTGCAAGAATGTATCACTTAGTTATTACTCATATACCTCGGCAATATATTTCCACTGATGTGTTTTAACTCCCAGTCTCAATGTGCAACTAGTTTGCAATGAATAGCATTTTATTGGTGCTTGAGAGTATCTGTAGCACTAGAACACAGAGAGAGAGATGCATTATTAACACTAAATTTTAGTTTGGTTAGGTATGTGGTACTTTTCTCAGGGAAATTGTCCATCATGTGGTTATTCGAACCATAAAATTTCTATAACTCCAACCAATCATCACAATCCGCAAACAGTCGTGGAATTTTCATTAAATCATCTTACGCTTCATATTGTACAAGGAATATTATACACTATGAGTACCTCTACTACTGCTATTCCACGTAAAGCACACGTAGGAATCATTCTCTATAATCATTGTTATTACTGTGTACTATGCACATGCACCAAATACGAATAAAGGTCAAGTTATGAGCAATAATAAGGCAAATTCATAGGGCACAAGGTAACAAGAGGAAAAGAAATCTCGGAAATACATAGCACTACTGGTAGTTATATTTCACCTCGTACACTCTAATGCAGAATGATACGAGTAGTGATTAAGGATGTGTAATAATAAAAAGTAATTGTCAGCTCAACACACTCAACACCACAGCCAGACAGTAAAATTAAGTAAAAAGGAAATGCAAAGCTAACCACACTTCTCGAAGTAAAAATGGCAAATTAAATACGTAAACAGCAAATAAAGTCTGTAGAAAAAATAATTTAGCTGTTGAGTAGGAAAATGAGATAAGCATCATGTCTGGAGTTTAGAGATAAGCTGTATTAGTATAGATATTAACTTTCATGCTCAAGAATTTCTTTACATAATCAGAAGAGCCATAAAGCGATAAATGACTGAAGGCTCGAGTGACTCTCCTCATCATCTCAACAACACAACAGAAATGAAGAGAAGCAAAGAGAGCAGACAGGGAGACGGAGACTTACACTCGTTAAAACTTTGTATGGGATAATGTAACCACAAGTCCAGTCGGCTTCGCCTTTACATCTCAATAGCCTTGAATACAGAGTTTCATTTGCTAATTAATTAATTAGACTAAAAGCTATGTAATTAAACCCCATCTCTTGTGGTCTCTGGCATTATGGCGTCATTAAGGAGCTCCTATAATTTTCAATAACTCACCGCGAAGCCAACATCATCATTAAAACCAGGCTCACTGAGTTTCCCTAACTATTAAAACTATCATCCTTGTATTTAATTTGCTAATTACACCCTTTTAGCCTTTATATATGAGATTTTCTTCCGTAACATACCATACAACCTTTGTATCCCATGAATACATTATTTTGCACATTCCCCTGCCAATTCTCTACAAAACCTATACACATCATGCATCATGATACATAAAGTAATAATCTTATTGAATATTTATACCATGCATAAACATATTATGTATACATAAACCTTACGAATTAATTGTTTGATCTGTAAAGCATTTATTTAGTTGAACTGTCCAGTATTAAAAATACACTCACGTTTTTAACAGGTAATTTAAATGTACCAGTGTCCGCAATAAAATTTAAACCGATAATAGTTAGCTTGTAGTATGGATAAACTAGTAAAAGTGCAAAAGATAGGTACAACAAGCTTTTCCACGAGAGAAACAATTAAGTGTAACTTTTGCAACACTAGTGCGAAACGAAAAGTATATTTTTAAACAAAAACAATGTGAAAAGGGACAAATGTTTATAAAATATTCAGATCTGATGAAAGAGCACGCTATGTTGGTAATCGGGTGAGGTGAAAATGTCGTTTCTGTAAATAGAATCGCATTCAATCTTTGTTTCCATAATTTATGTTCTCTGACACAACTCTGCGTGCTGAATGGCATTGGTGCGGTCAATAGATTTCAGAGCATGAGTTATTAATGAGATAAACTAGTATACACACTGGCTAGTACCCACATAACAAATGTTTTGCTCTATATCCCTACACCATCATAATACACGACCCTTTCTCATATTATAAATAAACCGAGGCAACTCAGTGCACTAGATAAACTGCCTCCTGGAATTAGCAAAATGATTGAAATGAATTACATTTCGCAATGAGTTGTAAATGTAAATGTGGTTCTTAAAACTAATAATAAATAGTTATGGCAGCGAAAGCTCTAATTTAAATGACATTTTACTTCTGCCACCACCACAAACAATACAACTTATAAATATTTGGAGGAGTAACACAGTAAAGTCTTAAAGCTAAATGTAAATCATATTCATACACATACACCTACACGAAGGCAACTCGATTACCATAATTTTACGTGTGCAAGCAAACGTGTAATTAATACACTAGAAATACAAATGTACAGATAACAAGTAGTAGCAATTTACAATTATAAAAATTTCAACCAACAAAATTTTTAAGGCTCCAAATAATAATAACTCCCGTTCCAAACCGACCAGTTAGTTATGCTCTTTCAAAGCCAAGAGCACATAGAGTGGGTTATTAAATTATTAGCTGTATTGTATATTTTACTTTTATGGACGGTCTATACACAATATGTGCCATATACTAAAGATAAAGTGCTGGCAGAGTACATTTCAATTACACGGTCTATCTACTATAACCTGTGTTTCAAGTAATTATTTTATTATTAGTATTACGTTGTAGCAATAATACTTAAGAACACTTAACAGACTTAAGCAGAACCTACTCCACCGACACAAGTGCTGTAAATGTACACACAGCTGTATCTTTAGTAGTATCGATTTCAAGTAGGGTCTCATTTGAAAAGAAAACAATCATCATTAAGAAAATTCATTACACTTATAAGCAATTAGTAAGCACAGAGGCAAGACAAAAGTTCACACGCGTGCTCTTCTTCTCCATTACTATCCTCTGTGTGTGTACTTAGAAAATTGCAGTTAATACCGTCATGAATGAACATAATTGCAAAATGGTCATACTATTATCTTGATGCTTTTACGCTCTTCGTAGTTTGTAAAGTGGATATTAGCATCCAAGAAAATAATACTTACACACAAGAGTGCATTATTATCCACTACACGTCATATAAATGTATGGAGGAAGAAAAACTAGTAGTAGGTAATATATTTCATTCATTCCACAACTAACTACACACTTTTCTCTTTCAACCAACAACGTTTCTGACTTGCAATGTACACAAAAAGAAAATCAATTAAAAATTATATTTCAGCGTTCACACTTGCAACCATAATTGCAAAGAGGCATAATTTTATCACAGAATTTCATGTACAACAGACTTATGAGTTGTAGGCACGCAACAAACATTTCGATAACCCCGAAGCTAAACATAATACTACAAAATTATGTAGCCCATATTCTACACTTACACACTTACAGCCCAAAACCTCGCTATGTGCTTTGCCGATGTGTGAGTTTTATACTGAAGTAAGCTTTACTGATTGTGAGTTTATAATGCCCGTCTCCATAAATGTAATGTATACGGCTACAACTTCATTTCACATATTTTATACCAATGCTACCAAGATAATATTATATCTCTGAACATTAAGGCTCGCTCTAACAGTTTTGTTTACTTTAAAGCTTTTTTAGAAAAGTCTTAATATCAATTTAGGTTTTCAACTTGTAAAGTTACAATAAGAAAATAAGTGCACGTGTGAACGGTAATTCCAGATTATTACAAAGGTAAATCATTGAATAATATTTATCAAGGTGGAAAACATCGTTAAGGTCCATTCTCACTCTCACTGTATTCAGTATTAGGAACGATCTCAATTCTTATGTGAAATATCGAACTTTTTCACTCTTTTATTCAACAAAAGGAGACATTTTGCTCTAATGATATCTTAATCATCGGATAAACGAAAAATAGAGCACCTTTATGAGAATTTTTCTCTTTTTAGGACTAGAACAGTTAAACTTTTATATTATTTATTCCTACAAGACTGATGCTGATGAAATTCAATGTATTATAAATGCAGAGGCTGCATTTGACGAAGAATCTGTTGATGTATAATAAATACTTGTAAGAATAAATATGAGGCTGTGCTTTGTTGTGTACCGTACGGGTTTAAAAGTGGAGATTTTACAATGCCTGTTTAATAGATGCCTTATGTTCATAAGAGTACGCTATTGAGCCAATCTCTAATCTCCTTTCCTCCTATTCAAACTAATGCATCATTTTCATATTGTTTTTTCTGCGTCTATCTACATAATGTTATGTTAGCTTACTAACTTAAGTTTTATTTAACGTGTTGGAACACAAATGAAAGGACTAACATATAATTTGGCTCATACTCCATTTGATTGTATGATTTAGCAGCAGACTGTGTTCAAGTTGAAGCTGCCATATATTTATTGTAGGTTATGATACGTCTATCTACAAAAGCAATCTTGTAGAAAGATCTGCCTATTTACTTATTAGCTAGTAGTTCTTGACTGGAGTATATCTCCATTACTACAACCTCACAATAATTCATTATCGTATAAGGTTGTAAAAGCAACTGAGCGGACTAACTAAGTCTCTATACTAAAATCAAATCAGCTCAACTTGCTTTTACTACGTGTCTCACTGTGATTTAGAGTGTGTATTGTACTAACATGGAGAAATGGGAAGAATCCGCATTCAGAATAAATAAACATGAGATCTTCTATTAATATTAATACATATAAAACCATGCAGCGAGTTAATCCTTTATATACAGTATATGAGTTATCTGTACAGATAATGACTATCTTTAATATAAGGGAATTCTATACACACATCCTTATTTCTATTACAATACTTGTCTGTAATATTAATATTTAGCTGAGAGGTTTTATACGGGAATTTAATGGAAATTTCCCAAAAATGAAGACATGAGAGAGATCTTATAATATAAAGGAACACAAGGATAAATGAATACAATACTAATCTCACATGGCCAGGAAGACTTGTACAATGCATTATAACGCTATCATTATTTAAGATAAAAATCATCATATGGTATAAGAATGGTAACTAAAGAAGTTTGCTAACTGTCTATATATGTATTTACTCTGCAGGATCATCTTGTTAATTTTTTTGGTAGCTAATCATTTATTAGCTATTATAACCATACAGGTGTAACTCAGAGTTAAGTACTTTGTTAGCAACTTTCCAACTTAGATAAACATGCACATTGTAGAGTTGACGCCAGAGTTAATGGTAAATCTAATGCACATACAGAAACGTAATCTAACATTACTAGGTGTTCTCTTATTCACATGGAAAGCCATAAGTAAAAGATAATTTGTAACCAATTTCTTGTGTAGCAACTGCAACTCATTGAACAATGAATAAAGAGAAAAGTAGCTCTGTTGTAGACTCAAGGGGGAAAAAATCTTTCTTCTTCTAGAAATAGGACAATCATGAACACAACAAGATGATGATGTGATGAGGTGAGTCTCCGCAAGAATTATTCTTAACGAACAGAATGAGAAGTCTTGTGTTAAACTGAGATCGGATTGAGTTGGAACACATGTAAAGGTTTATGGACTATACGATAAGTAATCCGACGATACAATCGACCTTTTCTACTTACTACACTTGGTAATTGCAAATCAAGCCTTGTTTTAGCTGGGACTGTGTTATTGCATCGTGTTAGTAATATTTAATAAGGGCATGAGAATAGAAATACGAATTAGTAGTGTGGGTGCAATAGCAATCCGACCATTTGACTACATTTGTATTTCATTAAATTCTCGTTCGTTCGGTTTGATATTGCATGAAGCGTCTATGTACTATTTGGCTTGGCGTCTAGTTAGAGCCTCTTCAGAGTGCTTAGATCTTGATTAAGATAAGAGTCTCATGCTGAATTTACAAGAAATCAACCCCAAGAGGAGGAATAGCTCAGTAAGAACGCAACATTAACAGCAATATCACTATTACTCCTACCATATCACAATACAAACCATGTTGTATACAATTGTACATGCATTGCACCCGTCTCAGCCGTGTAAAGCAAGTAGACGTTTGTAAATATTAAAACCAAGTCAATTCCAGTTCAGCCACAATACTAATCTTTAATATGTGCTAGATTTCACTGGAGTACATAAATAATATTAGACTATAGACTGAACTATTACTACTGGGACTGATTTGTACCATGTACTTTTTTAACCAACAATAAGCGACGGAATCAAACCGTATAATAATATAAAATAGAACATTGTGTTTTGCATTGGAATGAAGACAGCTAGCAGCCACACAACTAACACAACACCTTGCCAGTGCCACACCACCATCACCGAATAGTGTAAATGTAACGTGGCATAATAGCTAAGGATTTTATATAGTAGGAGTATATTGAATTGAATACGTATGCTTTGTGGAAGGAAAATGAGAGACACAAGCACGACATATAGAGACAGACAGGTGCGGAATGAGTGAGTTGAATTCTGTCGAAAGTCGAGACTTTCGTCCTCCGTTCATGCAATATACATCATAATACACGAGAAGCACACGAAATACAACAGAATGGACATGACGTGCCAACATTAAGACAACTCCTGGAATATTCAACGTTTCAGTCGATTCTCAGGTGTAGCTGAAGAACACTACTATACGTTGCTTTGCTATAGTTGTATGTATTTAAGTAAGCGCTAAGCTAAACTTAACATAAGTTTATACAAAAGGCTAAGAAACTCTAAAATGTTGAGGAAAGGTAAATAAAACTTGCACTACCATCTTGGTGGTCGTCGTCTTCTTGGGAATTATGACTTTCCATTTCCATCGTCGAGTCGGCATCGTCCAACACCTCCTCCGTTTCACAACAACCACTGAAAGACTCACTACTGCTGCTATTGCTGCTTTTATTCAATATACTTTCTATCGTAAAATCACAGGATTTTCTCTCCATCAATAATAATTACACGGGCTCAGATAATTCTTCTTAATAAAAATGCAGGTGTTCTTGAGTAAATTGTGGTTAACGAAGATGGTATGGAAGATACTTGATCAAATGATCAAGCACATTGATGATACTTAATAAAATGTTTGAGTGTTTAAGAATAAATAGATCGATGACGATGAGTCTGGGGAATTTAAGTGAAATGGATGTGGTTTACTTTTATATTATTATTATGACGATTCTGTAAGAGTGTACTATTTAAGAAATGGTGTGAATGAATCGGGTAGCTAAATGTAATTGATGAAAATGTAATGAAGCAACAAAGAAACTAATTCGAAAGTGTTTGATGAATAAAACGGCAATCGTCGTGTCGTGAAGAGATAAAGAGACTGAGGAGAGGACTAATGAAAATGTAAATATATCTGTAAAGTGAATGTTAAGCAAAGGAAAATAAAAACGTGCTGTTCGATTAGTTGGTTTGAACTTGCCAAGTGTGAAGTGAAAACGGAACTGGGAGTAGTTTGAATTGGATGGATGGATGGAAGTTTGGAAGCTGGGAAATTTTATGAGGACATGAGACAGAACAGGACATCAGCTCCAGAAAGAACTGTTACTACTCTGCCATCCAATTTCATTTACTATCATCAAGCCATCCTTATAGGAAAAGTAAAAGAAAACTAAGACGCAAGTGGTAAAGTCACTGAATCAGCGACGACTTTACACTAAATATCGTTATATCGTCTTCGTATCGTGTAGTAAAAGCTAACGTCCCTACAATGTTGTGTTAGTAGCTCATTTCATTTCATGTCTCAGTCTCAAGCACTGTGTGTGCTTGCATATATCTATAACCGTATTTCTTTGCCTCTCTTCCTCCGGTTGCCAAGAAGAAGACTTGAAATTTGTCACCGAGTTAATGAAGAGGAACGCTGAGAATAAATGATTGCGAAATGGGGAGATAATGAGTCGTCAGCTCCCGTTTCACACCCTCCAAAGTAATGGTAATTGGCTTTCTACTCGGATTACTCCTAATTGGCTCTTCATGAAATAAAAATATTTTTGGATGTGCTTTGCTTTCCTTTATAGTATTACGTTACGCTATCTTCCACACACTCACTCTCTACATACACATGCAACGATATAACTGACATCAACATGCAGTCTTATTCCTATACCTATACATACTCAATGTATTTGTATGTATGGAATACCTCAAGCTTTACTAACGTTAACCTTATACTTGACTGACTAACAAGCGTCTATGTATATGATTACATTCTGCATTGTAAATATTTTACGCTTCAACTTAATATGTATGCATTATACACAGAGAGATAGAGATTATCAAGTCTCAGCTTCCTCGTACTCATCATTATTACAGTCTTTAGCACTGCATATGCATCTGAAGCTATATATACCTAATGTGGATCTTCTTCTGTGTAATAGAAGTAGTAGTTGTAGTGTCCTGAGTTAAGTTGAGTGCCAGTGTCTTGTCTCTTTCCATCTTGGCTGCTAATGATAGACGATCTGCTTTCTGTTCTCTCTCTTCTGTTTCTCCGGCGCCATCCTTCCTATTCACAAGTTTTTTCCCAACCCGACCCCACTTCTCCTATAATTACCTCCGACAACAGCGCAAAATTTTCAAGGAAGTCACCCAAATGATTATTGTTATTATTATTGACGGCTCTTCCCAAGTTCTTGCCTTGCCTTGCCGTTCTCTTCACTACATTACATGTCGATTTCGTATAATGCTTCGTATACTTCCAACACATACGCGTTATACTTGCTTTTAACTTACGTGCATCTTTTTCTTACTCTTCAAGGTACGTATTCTATTTAGGTATATTATACTCTGTGAATGTATTCCACACACATACAGAAAATAAAGTCATGCAAGATACTACCTCTATTGTACTTATATAGGAGATACTGTGTAATATTTGTATGTCTTGTACTACTCTACTCTACAATAGTGTGGTGTGGAAACTTATTGCTTTACTCCAGTAAGTAGTTGGCTATGTGTTCTGTTTGGTTGTGAGATGATGATGCTCTGTATGATGTGATGTGTGTGCCCGTGTCTCAATAGTATTATCCTTATAGCTAATATGCTCCACATCACATATCACATAGCTACTTAACAAACATCCTAGCTATTTCTTACGTGTACGTCCGTAATGGTAATTTTATACTTTTCTTCGTGTCGAAATCCCGAGGCTCCGTCTGTTTTCGGTTAAGTTCTCGTTCGTAACTGCATGAGTACGTACCTTTTCTCATATCAGTATTCACACAAAACACAACATAACCAATAATCCAATACTCAAGTCAAACCTAAGCTATTATATCATGACTCCAGCTGCATTACTACATGTGTACACTTTGAAATATATATTGTGCACGTACAAACAACACTACGTACTACGGAGAGATAGAATCTACCCATTCATTTAAACTTACATTGCCTTGCCTTGGTATCTCCTGTCCGACCCAATGGCCAATTGCTCCTGATACAAAAAATACACACTACTTAGATTTTCATGTGTAACCTATGTTTTTCTACCGCTCTGTAGACATATTAGGCAATACGTAAAGGCATGTTATGGCAGTCGGGCTGTGAATAACGTACATACAGATAGATAATCGTCCCTGGTCATTTCTTTGGCTTAACCATATTAAAGTACCTACGTAAACCATACCAAGAACGATAGACGAGATCGCTTTTTGGCTTTGGCTTTAGCCTCAAGTGTGTAGTTCGGTCGGCTATGCAGCACACAATGTAATATGAATATGACGTATATGTCTAGGCAGGTAGTTTGACTTGACTCACACAAGATCAATTCAAGTCTAAGACCAAAGGAAAGAAAGTCCACATTGAAATGCACCGATAAAAAAACCAACCACCATCAATTTTCCCATATCACTCATCGGAATGTATCAAGTGCGAATTTTATGGATGGACTCGTGTTTGATGCAATGGCAGATAAAGGAATAAAATGCTTCGGCAGAGCTCAGCCATGACCATTCTCTTCCTCACGAGACTATTATTCTCATACTGCATGTGTGTGTGTGTTTCTGCGTGCCAAGTTACAATACAAAAGCACAAAAGAAAATACACAAGTACTCAATGTACTGCCGACAGGAGATATCTACTGCTATCTCTACTACTACCAGTGTAGTTGCATGAATAACATTACACCCAGCACAGCATGGGGCACTCCACTCGAATTTACAACAACGCTATTAAAATACACAACTACAACCTGTATACTCTTTATACTTTGCTTGCCATCATGTTCTTATTAGTGTGTTTTTGTCTTTACAGTCTTTAGCAGAATAGTATACTGATAGAAGTGTAGTTTAATAATATAGACTCTGACTACACCATAATTTTTGACAGGGCAATGAGTTAACTTAAGTTAATGCGTATGTGTCATTTACGTTTACTTTTATCCCGTGTTATATGTTTGCTTTACCCTAATCTCTCTCTCTCTCTCTCTTCATTCTTTTTGTATTCGTGTGTATTCCTATTCCTACTACTAAAAAGCATTATGTATTTGGTATATGTTCATTTGGGAAGGTTCGAGTGTCAAGACAGCTCACTCGAACTACTAATATTTAACTAAGATGAATTCAGTCTTTTATTATTTTGAAGGATGGTTGGGCTCTCTCACTCACTGCACATGCATTTCCTGTCTTTTCGGCTCTTTTTATTAACACTTTTTAACATTTATCAAAATCTGTGTGAAAAACTTTTGCACATGACTTGCCTTGGCAAGACTCATGACTTTAAGGAAAACCATATGTTGTCAAACTATCTCAGTTTCAACTAACTTTATGACTTGCCTTGTCTATACGATCTAAAGTAATAAGTTGTGTGCTTCAGTAGTATACAAACACGTTTTAAGTGAAAAGTGTTGGTAGTAGTAGTAGTAGTTTGGTATATAGAGGCTGTTAATTATATGTAAAGTGTATTGATAGTTGTGTTTATTTTCCTAAGTAATTTTTGTGAGTATAGTATTGCTTTAAGTGAGGAACTAACGTGAATACGTGAAACGTGCACACAACAATCACAAGTTATTAGGAGAAAGCAATAGGTAAGGTCGTAAGCTAACTGGCTCATCAGACCATTTCTCGTCACCCCTATTTACAATCACCATCAATCTTTATCTGCAGCCAACCGAAAGCATCAACGACACGAACTTCTCAAAGAAAGGACGACACGACGATGCGATCAACTAGTAGTGGCGGACGTACTTATATATATTTAAGAGAGAAGTTCTCCTTATGCAAAACTGTACCATACGATCTATACTGTATTTGTATGTCAAGTGTGATCTGAGACAGTAATACGCAAAGCGTTTGGAGCAAATATATAATTCTAGTAATGCAGGACACAGTAGGGCAAGCAGTTCAGTGTTAATAATATGTATAGCCGTGAAAGCACTTTATCAATGTACTGTAACGTTATATTTAAGCGTTTATAGCCATATCTTGTCACTCACTAGTGTCAGGCTAGATAATTTATTTCATTCAGAATGGCATAGTCATGTCTATACGATTGGGTAATAGTTGGTCGTAATAAGTAGTCATAGCATAGCTAATGCTATACATCTAAGATTTAATACATATACGATTTGGGACAATTTGGTAGCTCACGGTGTCATTATATTAAATCACGTCACGTTATACGCTATCCCAGTGAATCTGATGCGGTCTCACAAAACAAAACTCTTTTACCAAGTCACTACTCCATAAAAACAATACAGTGTGTTGTACCACATTAAATAATCTGCCCTGGCAATAGTATATACCTGTAGTATAGATATATACATAAAAGAGTGTTCCAGCCACAACATAGAGATGCATATTACTTAACAGTAACTTCAAGCAAAAATTTTAATAGAAGATAATACACTTAATATGCATCTGGGATATACCTACTGAAATTATATGAGGCATTTGTAGTTTCATATAAGGATGATGCTGTGCTGGTGTATTAGTAAAGAAAGGACGATTATTTGTGATATACTTTTTTGGTTGGTAATTGCAGCAATATAGTGCACTCGGAATACAGAGTGGTGTTTTTACGTTGTGAATTGCAGTATGCGTAGCGTGGTATGAATATAAGTGTGTATTAAATTGAAGGTAAAGTACATAAGTATAAATCTGAAGATATCATCATGATTATCATCATCATCATCATTTGTGTCTACGCAATGGTAGTAAGATAATGGATTTCGGACAGTTTGATATGAAAATTTGTAGCAATTTCCAGGGGAATTCGATAATTAGGAATGAGTAATGGAACATGTGGCTTGGCTTGACTTTGGTTGTGGCTGTGGACGCGACGAGCATCAGATGTGCTATGTAGTTGTTAAGTATTCGGATGTGGTCATGCGTTATAAATATAACGGAAAGAATGACTATTTAATAACCCGGTTGGCAGGAAAATGAGGCATAAATTGGCCAAATGATTATATGCAATTTTAAATCATTATCCCGAAACGTTAAAAGAGCCCAAGTCCCATTAGTCACCCTTCCAGTCAAGACACAGCCCTGACTCGGTTCACATCACTTTCTCTCTGGTCGTCTCTTCAACATCATCATGCTCTTCATCACTTCGTCACCAAAATATCCAAATATCATCTTCTCAATCTATTCTCAATCTCACTCCGCTCCGAAATGTCTGCAGCACAAGATTCACACAAAAGTGTCGACTTTTATGGATTGTTTGTGACCTGACCCTGTAAGATCATCGGATCATCCGTGATATCGATCTGTCGTGCGCTCGTGTTCTTCTTATTGTTCGCGCATGGCGCAGGTGACTCATTCTGTTATTGTGCTCTGATTATAATATCCCGATACTGTGCCCGCTTTGTACTCTGTATACGTGTGTAATCCAAATGTGTTGTTGTTTTATGTGAAAATGGAACTCATCCGTCGTGTGTTTACGTGCGTCTGTGTTTTCAACACTCTTTTATAATATATTCAATTGTCTGTGAGTCATTTATAACGCCAGGTTCACTTCGCATCGTTCTGTCATAAGAAAATAAAGTAATAAATTAAAAAATCCCATTTTATTGCCCCTCTTTTGTGAGATAAAGTACACGAAGGTTGACGAATCGTTTATACTTATGTAATAATATGTTGATATAATTCTTGGTATTATTAGTTTAGCATTAGTAGATAAGTTGATTTGTTTCTTTTACTTTGCAATGTCTTTAGACTGTTCTTGACTTGTTTAAAGCTAACTGTCTCTGTCATCGCTATTGTTCTACCCTTTCATCTTCTTTCAACAGCCTCTCACCCCTCTCCGCCCATTTTGATTTCCATCTCCATCTTCTTCATCTCCTGTCTTGTCATTTCAATCCCTTCTGTTTTTTCTTAATGTACCTGCAAGCAACTACAGTCCTATAGTCGATAATTCCTATACCCTATCGTCATTTATTTGTAGTATAAGGTGAATATTATCCTGAATGTGAGTATATAAACTACTATGATGATTGTGAATCTGAATACTTGCAGTATTTGTATTACCGTGACGTGAAGAAGTATTACATACATAGTCGGACTGATTTGCTATTAAAATGAGCTTTGGAATTCAAAGAAATTGCTAAATGCAGATAATGCATGTGTGTAATGGTATTGTAAGTAAAGCTAAAGGCTCATCAGATGCAATCAAATCATTTCTCAAGAAGAAATACTTCGAAGCAGTTAAGTTCAGTTCGTGTTTCAACGTCTGTATATTTCATCCTATGATTATGCAGATTATTGAACTGTAACAAAGTGTCCTCTTGGCATGTCTGAATGAATGTATAATATTTCTATTCTCTCTTACGTCAACTGATCTCTTCATGTACAAGCTATGCGTAACAGTCATCACGAGGAATATAAAAATTCACTTGTAAAAGTAATTCTTCTGTAATCAGAAATCAAACAATTCAAGTCGACACTGATATTTTTTATAATAAAGTGTTTCATGCTGCAACACTTAGCAAATCAAACTCTCGAAAGATCAATTCCATTCAATTCATCGGCATAATACATAACGTCTTTTCTGTTTTCCCTCACTATTTTACACGACTACATATATTTCGTAATAAATCATGTTCGTATAGTTCGTGTTATTTCAAAATACAATTTATGTTCTAAAACCAATGGACTAAACCATCCAAAACCTCTCAAAAACAAAGTAATTTCTATAAATAGATTGTTTTTCTTATAACATTCAGTTTTCTTATTGATGCATTCAGCATTCTTTTTACTGATTTTTTATCTAAAATGCATTTTACTCACGTCCGACTGTATTTTATATAATCGTGTGCACAGAATTGTAATAGCCGAAGCAGTAAAAACGAAAAGGCAATCATGTCTCGTCACTGAAGCAGGGCAACATCGTTCCGTCGTCGTTACTATTCCCCCTAGAGAAATCAATAATTCCTAAACTGACGTGACAAACAGCATTGTAAAGCATTTGACAATGCTGACTGACAATGGAAATACTACTCATCCAAACACTCTAAACCGTAGAATACAAAAATGTATGATGTATAGGTACTAAAAGTTGCTTTTATTTGCCTTGTCGTACAATGTATGTGTGTATTTGCATTTCTGAGGCAATAGCATGGCAATTGATGAAACTCTTTTTAGTATGTGTGTGTGCCTTATTATATTCTCCCTGCTGAATAATGCGAGTGCGTTTTCACCATGTAGTTTTTGACATAGCACGCACCACGGCTTATCTATCGCCAATATATTTGCCGCAAGTGTGACTCGAGAGAATTCATTACCAGTTAGCGCTCTAAAGTGAATTATAGATGCAAGAGCCTATGCACAGCAGCAAGCAATAACTCTCACACTAATCTTATCAGTTCCAGTTAGTTAAGCAAGCCTGGTTTAACTACTTATCTGCATGCGACATTTGCAAATCATGTCGTTAATATTTGATGTTAGGTGTGCTACAAATACTACCTCTGCTCTAAAATTCATATGCACTAATGCCCTTAAGCTGCTAAAGGAGACACTGCTGTATACATTCTTTTTATATCTTAACCCGTTGCAATTATCATCTTTAACAAATTTCACATTATATTGTACACACCTACCACGTTACGCACATACTCAACCTAATTATTATTTCACTTTATAATTGCATAACGAATGCAAAGCTGCTTTTTGTTACATACAGTGCAATGGAGCATTTAGTATTATGTATACTTGCATTCATTTTGCTTTGAGTGACACAGATTAGAATATTTAATACACTGCATATTATGACGGTTTGTATGGCAGTGTTGAGTTAATTATTTAGCAATTTAGCAAATATCGAAAAATGCAGCGAGATTAATAACACGGTGGACTATGAGATGTAAAACGTGTTCAAAGGTATATTTTAACACATTTTTATACAGAAATAGGTACAATAAAAATTACACAGAGCTTGCCAAGCAGGTGAGCTGTGTAAGTATGTAACTAATTTGCAAAAGAATGTATCATATTATTTAATTTCATCATATTGCATGATATTACACAACATTTACAACATCAGAGTGGAATAGAACGCATCTCATATTGAGGGAGGAGAAAATCTGTTGGCATAAATTAGGGGCCATGTATAATCTATTGGGTTGGTTTCGTTTGGGCTATGGTTCCCATTGGATTATGCTGTGGGGTCGTGTCGTGCTAAGAAGTCAGTAGTTCAAATGTACACATTACACACACACTGTGCCATACTACCTCTATAGCCTTCCTAATCTCACTACAACAAGTAAACACATTATTATTCTAATTCTTCTTGTGTATATGCAAACAATAAAATAATATTGATATGTACATACTCCAAAATGCATGAAATTAACGATAAACCCGATAAACCCTATAACATTTACAGTAAATACCCAGTATAGATTTTGTACACATATACCTTTGTAATAAATATTTTAAATGAGAGAAATTTCAAATGCATCTGCCTAATATTTATATTTTGATATTTTTGATATTTGTATTGTATCCATATAGCACATTACCTATACACTTACCCTTACATTTAAAAATCAGAGAAAAATTCTTATTTAAAAATTAAGTATGTAAATCCTTCCTGTAAGGGAAGATATGGATTATGTAGGTACATAATAATCTATTAAAAATCAAGGTAGCCCGAACTGGAGGCATTGTTATGTAAAATGCGATCTCAATAATCTAATATCAATTTAGTCCGAGATTTTATGAGGTTGTAAGAAGCGTACGTGACAGAAGTGAGAAGGAACAGTAAACAAAAGTGAATGCACATGGATGTACCTACTTCGTATAAATTACTAGTCCAAACATTAGTATTCCTACCTGCTGTGTTTACGATTTAGGTTTAGCATGAGTTTGTGTTTATGCCGGTTGTGTGTGTGAACTTGATTGGAGTCGACTCTGGAGTCCTTCTGTGCATTTATTTTGAGTTATAGCTAAGTCGACTTGTGAACACTGGTGTAACTCTCTCTCTCTCTCTTTGTTTATAAAGTGAGGAATGAGATTTGTTGCGAGAGTAAAGTCGAGTTTAGTAGTTACAATGCCAAAGCTTGTATAGCTGACCAAGTTATAAAGCTTTGGTTTGGTGTGTAGTCGCATTTAGTAGTAGCTGTGGCTGTGTGTACGCATTTGATACGAGAGAACACATAAGGAGAGAGAGAGAGAGACGTGGACAAAGTATGGGCAAGTATTGATCAGCCGGGCGGGTGTATTTCACATCGTCGGAGGCCGTAATGAGGAGGGCCGGGAGGAGGGACTCGCCAACATCCTCTCCAGCCAATCGACTGTGAGAAGATGAAAAACTGACGGACTGGCCGTCACCCAGGCGCCTTTCTATCACTCCTCGTATCATGAAATGTGCCTGTGTTCTAATGATAATTACTCCCCAGATCTCATGATATTCAATTGAATTTTTTCCTTTTCTTCTCTCTCTCACTCACTCACTACACATTCACTCTCTCACACAGGTTTACCTGCTCTCGTCCTCGTTCTTCTCCTTCCACACAAGTCGTCTTTTCTCCTATCTTCGTCCTCGCTCACACTTCATTCCTTCACACACGTCACATCAGAACAGAACGCAACATTACCTTACCTTACATTTACATTACTCAGAAACAGCAGCAGCATCCTATCCCACTAACTTAAAAACTAACTTTATCAAACTGCTAACTAACTGAAGTAGCAGTTAGCATGTGAGTACAGTATATAACATACGTACGTGTATTGTACACTGACTCAACTTCATCTTTCCACCTTGACTTGTGTAGTAGAACACTTTGCTGCCTCTCTCTCTCTCTCTGCCTTTTCTACACACGACATACTCTATAGCTCCACATCTCTATATACCTATATCACAAAGGTTGTACGTGTACAAATATACACGAGATATTTATTTTATAAGAGGAAAATCCTTAGGTACGTCGATTATTATTACTTGCACACAGCATTGTTCTTCCCATTGCTTAACTTTACTTGGACGTGTCTTCTTTTCTTGACTTGATTTGGTTGCTGGACTCTCGTTTACTCTTACTGCCTTATTTTAGTTTGTTGTACCTGACACAGCACGCAAGGCTCGAATCTTGATCTTTGTTATCTTATCGTATGTTTAGTATTAATAAGTATTATCCCATATGTGTATGTGGGTTTTCTTTCTCTGCCGACAGTGCACACACGTAATAATGCTTTAAAAGAATACTAAAACAGAAAACAACCCACTTCCATATGTCTACATGCTCAATACACTCCCATAGAGACATGTAGGCATCCGTAAATCTAACTATCGTTACTTTTCTTCTAGTATCTGGAAGTATCAAAACTATTCACGTCTCTTCTTCATTTCAGTCTCTTCGTCATGCACGTGTGGTCCGAGAAGGTAAGTGTCAGTAGACATTGTAAAGGAAAACGCAAACGAATAGTAGTACAACAATGTAGGAGATTCTCCATGCCAGTCTTTTGCTCTTCAATCTAGTACGACTCTGCCAGTTCTGTTATCAACTTTGACCTTTGCTCCATTCACGCGCGTATGAAATCAAAAGAGAAAGATTCTACTACGTGTTTATCCAAGAGTAAGGTATAGGTAGTCAAAAATTAGGAAAAACTGTTTCTGGGAATAACTTACACAGACATCCCTCTCTTCTACGTATAAAATGAAACATGTGTAGCGATTCATACACAGTCGCGTCTATAAAAGTATTCAGTTGTTTGGCTTTGCCTTGTCCTGTCCTCTAATAAACTTCGATCCGCTGCGTTTATATCTGACTCACGAGACTAAATTGGCTCCATTTTTTCTTGACTCGGTAGATTTCCTCAAAAAAATTTATCCTCATCGTCCGTTCGATCCTTTCTGTGTAAAATGCAGCATCATATGAATCACGCATTCTCCCTGGCTCCGTCCATTAATATTAGTCCATTAGACGAGACGAAAGATCTACCTCTAGACCGGTAGACAACTAGACAAGGCAAAACGAGATACTCGAATGCAACTTTTCCCTCGTCTCTGATTATTTATCGAGCAGCAGAGAATCACAAGATACCTATACACGTAGTATCATCAGGGATAACCTCTCTCGTTAAGTGAGGAAAGTCATGTCTAATGTCAGTTGAAAATCTAAGTAGTCACTCACTTCAATCTATATGTGATATTTATTGATCTTCAGGATGGATTTTGCATGTCAGCCTTTTTAATGTACAAGCCATTTCATTTAAAGTGAATTTTGATAGCTGAGGTCCCCAGTTACAGTGAATATGTACGAAGACTCACTGAACCACCCAAGCCAATTCAAGCTAAGCAAGTTCACATCATCAAATCGGTTAGGAGAAGAGATGCACATTCAGAATACATCAGACGTGGTTGGGATTCCTTTGGAATTAGCATATAAAAGCAATGGAATGAAATGCCAGTACAGGCTTGGAGTATCTACACAGATATACAACAGGTAAAGTGAAACCCAAACCACCAAATACTCATCAAAAGGAAGGCTAATGTTTTCGACATGACAATAGCATGTTCTATAACCTATTATGCCTCCAGACTTCAATTTACAAAATATACTACGGGAGAAGAGTCTTGCCTTACTTATTAGTAATAGGAGTTGAGTAAATTTCAAGCTAAGCGCAGTAGCCACACCACAATTGCTAAAGCTCAGAGGGCCATTCAATGAAATAGCTACGTAATAATCATAATAGTAGTAATAACTCTGCCAATTGATTTTAATTGTATGCTCAGGTCATAAAGACAGTCCTTCTCTACTAGAAAATAATCTGGTTCGCCAATCAGGAGCTCTTCATTTCATTCTGACCACTATTTGTAGTCCCTGCCACACCGTGCTACCGCACCGCAATGATATTATATATGTTCTTCTCCCTATTATGTACAATCTGATTCATTTCACTTGTTTGTTTGCTCGAGTACTGCATAATATTATGTATTCTGAGAATATAGCGACTTAATAACTATACAACAACATTATGTAAGTAATAGGGTTACCACCACCACCAAAGAAATGCGATATGTGGAGGAATGCACACGTAGAATATTACGTAGAAGTATATGTACCACGTACTGCATTATACACTTGCCAATGTTACGATGAGTACTATGATGAGTTGAGTATTTGCATTCATGGGGCACTTATTACTCTTACTCTACATACATTACAACATAATGCATTGTATAATATGTAACATCAGCAATAATAGTAATAATACACATGCACTCATTCAAGTTAGCGTGAAAACAGTTGAAAGTCAAAACTACCTATGTACTAATTAAGGTATTCTCGCAGAGCGAGCTAAAGTGGAAATATGATATATTAATCATTCATTAATGATACCCCCTTCAATTCCCAGACCTGCCGACAACTTTAATTCTTGGTAATTAGCAATATATGTTTGTTTCAATTTAGCTAACTAATCTCCGTGCATTGGTAACTAACTGCTTGGAGTAACTAATGGTCTGTAAAACACATACATTTGCATACAACATAATATTATCATAGCAGTACACACAAAGCTCCCTATAGGTCTACACACGGAGAGAACAGGAGTGTTTGCATTGTAGTTTTGTTGTGTGCTTTATTGATGTATGATGTATGTACAGATACGCATACAAGCTACGGTGTGGTGTTACAAGTTACAGAAAAAAATGAAAGAAATGACTTTTACAATTGCAGCAGTAGATCTACAAGGTTTGGCTTGGTGTTCTTTATGGAAAGGCATTACATACATGAACAAGCAGTTAAACGCAGAGAATCAAGACTTGGAAATCAGATAGAGAATTTTGCATGTATAATTACAGATTGAGATTGTGCCGCTTGCCTGTTTGGCAGGTAATAATATTTCTCGAGTCTTTTATACATTTGTTTTTGACTCAATGTCCATTATATGGTACTACTCACACAGCACAACACATTATGATGGCTAATGGCCAATTCATTGAGCTACAAGCAGCGTGACAAAATAAATAGAGAAAGAGAGCAAAAACAATAGGCATTGAATAATGTTCTAATTTAGCCACCTTTATAGATTTACTTTGTCAATTTTTCTCCCGTTGAACATGTTGCAAGCAATCAACTCACCTGTTTACTCTAACCAACTATAAAAATATGAACACATTTATTTTTTAAACAAATAAAGAGCTTTACATATTCTACAGCTGTTACTGCTCGTATTTTATGGTATTAGCTTTGTGCATGGAATAGTCGTTGTTGTAAGAAAAGAATATTGTGTAAGTGTATATAGAATTCCAAGTCGGGATTCCCGTTCTTAGTACGTGGTGTTCATATACTAGTGGGTTGGTTTTGTAGCTTTGAGTAAGGTTTCCTTGGCTAAGGTTCGTTTATGTCCTAGATTGCGTGTTTGAGGTATTTTATGGATTAGCGTATCCTCTCATGCATGAAATCGGAAAGACAAATGTCCCATTTTCCATCACATCACATCTATTTTTTATATTATTAGCATTGTTGAAGGTGAAAAGTGATTTCTCATTATACCCCCTGTATATATACTTATGTATCCCTACCTACATACTTACAAGGCTTTGTACAACTGGTAGTACATCATCTAACAATAAATAAGTAGTCGTGTTATTGCAGAGAGAGACTGATTTATCTCCTGATGCTAACAAGTAGTAGTCGTAGTAGTAGTCGTAGTATTAGTAAGTAGACTTGACTTAAGCATAACCCACTACTACTATACTATACAATGCTACTATTACGATTACCTACCCCGATGATTACAACATTGCACAGCATTTGGTCCGCTGTACTTACTTTCTGTGTAAAAGTGGGATAATATATCGTAGCCAACAAGTTGAACGTATGTAATCAAAACGAACCACTATATACTTCTACTACTACTACTAATTTACTATTTCAATAATATTGAATTCTCATCGCGAAATTGAAACCTACTACTGCTATTACATGATGGATGTGTATTTTGTAAGTACATGTAGTATATATTCATTTTATTCATACGATAATAATATTACTACTGACATTAGTTAAGCTGTTAGCAGACAATCAAGAACCTCTTTGACTATTATAGTGTTAAAGGAGTAGTGGAGTATTGTAGGTGTGTAGCCTTAACACATGCTATTACAAAGATAAAATACACTACTGATATATATAATCGTATGTAGATGTATTATATAGTAGAATATTAATGATGGCTTGATATTATCGTATCGTATGGTACCGTTTCACAATAATAAGACAAATTCTCATTCGTGTTGTTTACTTATGATAACTAACTCATTCATGTCTCATCCTTGCATCGTACAGCAGAGTATCCTGTATTTAGAGGCATTTCATCGAAAATAATTCCGTGCGATGAGAGGAAAACCCTTAATGACCTTATATTAGAGAGAGCCCAAGCTACCAAAGTAGTATTTACCTAGTTTTTCAGCTTAGCAATAACATTATATGTATGTTCCATGTAAGAGGGCTGTGATTTGTGTTGTTCTTCATTTTATCGCATGATATCTCATTTTTTACAGGATAATTTTTATTTTCACACGTAACTCTGGCAAATGCATTGCTAGTTTCTGCCTACTTTTTATTCTTTGCAGTGACTTGTGCTGTACACGTTATTATGTATACTTAATGTACCTACTACAGATAAATACTACGACCCATTACCAGTCTAAATCTCCATGTAGATCTACTGATAGAACAATAAGTATAAAAACTTACATAAGTGTCTACCTTACTTCTGTACTAGGAATAAATATTATGTTATAAGGGAAAATGTCTGAACCATACTTGCTCATAACTATATACTGCGGAATACTGCTACTGTGCAAATAAAAAGATGCAATATCAAGGTGATTTCGTTGTAAGGCTGTGTAAGTTTCGATTTTTGTGTACATACATCTCATACTCTATCTGTAGTAGTAGTAGTAGTAAAACATTTTGCATTATAAAGTGTCACTTGGTTGAGTTGGTTGAGATTTATTTGCCTTATCTTTCATTTCTCTTGTTTTCAGGAAGGATGAGTCGTATGGGTAGATCCAATGTTGTTATTCTGAGTATTTTGTCTGTACTTAACTGAAAGAGTTCCGCT
Organism: Pogonognathellus flavescens; assembly: GCA_019776165.1. Classification (NCBI taxonomy): domain Eukaryota; kingdom Metazoa; phylum Arthropoda; class Collembola; order Entomobryomorpha; family Tomoceridae; genus Pogonognathellus; species Pogonognathellus flavescens. The sequence continues at coordinate 22,874 of JABASD010000913.1, read as the reverse complement.
GGACTTATTTTTGACGAATGGATGAATCTAATGATATGCTGGATGAGTGTCGAGGATAAAAAATATGTATGCCTACTGCCTACCTCCGTAGTTGTTGCTGCTTTGAACAAAACTCTGTAGACGGCTGTCGGAAAAGAAGCGAGACGCGTCTTTTCTATATATTCAATTTTTCCTTGTGTAGCGTAGTGTACTGTCTATGTACATATATACTGCATTAAAATTTGTATTCTTACACAGACATAAAAAATTCTAGCAGTTCGGTTCAGTCAATTCAATATTACTACAGAGCATAGGGCGGAGACGCAATATTATTTTATGATACACTTGTGTGTCTGTGTCCAGTCCAGCAAGTTTTCCATGCACTATAGGATATTACTTGTATATTTTATGCTACTATCTACCTGTGTGTATGTACATACATTAGATTGTGTAGTAAGAATGTGAAGGGGTAGGTTTTGAGACGGAAAGTAAATGCTCCAGTAGACAAGACTTGTTGTAAGACGGTACTAAAAATAACGGAGGTTTCAACGTTTCAAGTTGTTTGATAATATGATATTAGTTGATGGGATTTGGGAATTGGGATTCGGACTGAGAAATTTTTTCAGAGAAATTTTCGGGTCTGACTTAAGGTTTTGTTGTGCTAGATATATTTTGGCCTTAGTGGTTTGTGTTCGTCGGGGCAGGGCTGCTTGCTCCGTTTGTACACTGCGGACGAAACATAATTGGGGAGGAAATTATATAGTGAGAAACTCGGGAAAAAATTCGGTAGAGTAAAAGTTTAATGGGGAAACTCAGGGGAATATCGATTGATGCTCCGAGCCACACCTTGATAAACTCCATGAATAATTTAATTCCCTAAGCTTGGTTGTCTATAATTTGAGGGCGTCACCTCCTCCGTTTGTCCTTTTTATACATTTATGAGGATTCCTCACATTGCCTTGCCTAAGGTCCAACAGTTCATACTTTTATATTATTATGTCCAGTAGATATTCAACTTTACGCTCTCGTGTCCAACTGCCTCTGCCATGTATGTAGAACATTTACATGGTCCTCAACCCGCCTTTGCCAATCAGACTCTCGGGACGTAACTTACTTTGTTTTCCTCTGTCGAATTTGTCCCTACAATGTAGCAAAGTAAAGCTACATCTCTTTTCTTATTATGTGCTAGCCGTCCTCTTATTAAAATTTTATGATACGAGCTTCTGGCTCGTTGTGGCTTCCAATGCCCTTCTTTCGTCTACTGCCAACGAGTATCGAGTAGTAACTCTATCATCATCATCACCGTCGTCGTCCTTCTCTTAAAACCCCATATGGTATTATGGAAACAAAAGTAAGAGTGATCTCTTCACGAGAAAAACTGGTTCAACCTATAACACATTGATTGATTGTTCCTTTTCTAATTTAAATATATTTTATATGCCTCGTCCTTTCATGGAATAAACACTTCATGCCATGCACAGATCATCAGGCAACACCAAATTCTAGGTATACTCCACTAAAAACAGGTATTTACTTCACACACAAGTTTTCTGTTTACTTGCCTGTAGCAACACTTGAAAAGTTAAAATTAGGGTACCCAGATATCATTCCCAACCAAATCAAATGAGTTCCACTGAAATTATCGGTAGAAATCAATACTTCCATATTAACCTTACACTTACACAGTTCATTCTTCAAAATCCCAAAGCATTCGCAATTAAATACTTTCCTAACGGAGAAATGTACAGATAATCACTTTGCTTAATCACACGTATAAATTCGCTTGTCATAATTTTAGTCACATAGGCAGGTATTAACCTCAATTGCCCGTTTCCATTAGAAAATGTCTAATTTTTAGCTTGCTAACTAACTTTGAAGTAAAGAAGGTTGAAATACATACCCTGGTAGGCGGAAACTCAATATTTACATCAGGATTTTTCTAGAACGAACTACTTGAACAATTTTAACCTACATTATAAATGTATAGAATACTTTTAAGATATCGTGTCATATCGTTAGTTGGGAATGTTGAAGTAAGCAACATGTATGTATTATTATCTGCATTACTCACTGTTGAATTGAAACCATTTCAACGAAAAGTGTTTGTGTGTGTAAAAAAGTTAGAAATGTTTGCTTGCATGCAATAATGATGCAAGTGTTCGATTGCCCATACGAAGATCTTGATTTTACGCATTACTATTCAATCGGGGCGGCAAAATGTATTGGAAGGTTTCTGGTAGTTTTCTGGAAACAAAGTATAATGTGTGGTTTGAGTTTGAGTAGAAAAGGGAGAAGTTTGTGTTGAAGTTGTGAATGCTTTACACTTTTACTGGTTGGTAGTAGTACTGAAAGTTTTAGCATGGCATAAATTAATGATGAGGAACGAAGGGATGTTCTCATAGAGTCAGAGGTGCACTAAAGTCGAAGCAAGTCAAAGAGGACTGCATGCAAAAGACCTATAAGCTATTCTTTCCTGGGTACATTACGTATGCAACGAAAATAAGCATAGAAAAGAGCCTGAACACACGAGAGTTGGGTGTGTCCCAATCGTGACTTAAGGGTCACGGACGGGCTGAGGTCAAATTTAGGACCCACCTTACAAGATGGACGTGTTCATAGGTGTCTTGTTGAGTCTAACCAATTAGTTTCTTGTTTGCGCTTTCTAAAACTCAAGTTTAGATTCGAAACTGACGAAAGGGATGAGAAATGAGTTAAAATGAAAGAGGATTAATGTAAAGCAAGAATGCGAGTTGGTTCGAGTTCAGATAGTACATTGCTAGAACTTCTAGTACCTTTTTTGTTTTGTGTGAATGTGGAAATTCCTTTGAGCATCAAAATGGTAAAAGGGTAGAAGTAGATATAGGTATATACATTATGTAGAATATAGACTCACATAGTACACAAACAAATTCGACTTGCCATCATCCCTTTCTTCTCTTCCTCTACGAATAGTGTCAGTCAATGCATGCGTTACAAAATCCATGGACTCGACTCGTTTCAACAGACTTTCAGTAAAATCAGGTAAGACACAAAACAGGGAATAGAATAGAAATCTGATACTTTAGAGAGCACATACTAGAGAGTGTGTATATACCTATTTATATAATATACTGTGAGTAGAATAGAATTAATATACCTATATAAGTGCAGTGCTGTGTAATATGGTTAAACTACAACTGCTGTGTTGTGTTTTAAGGATTGAGAGTTGTAGCAAAAAATAAAAAGAAGAGCAGGAGCAACACTATAACATGATGAATCAAGTCAACCCAAGAAGAAGTCATAGCTTTGTTGTGTTCGTTTCTATTCAATTGACTTGAGTCTGCTGTGTTCGTTTATACGAAAGCCCGAAACCATCTTATTCCCATTTGGCTTCATCGTCTCTTTTATTTTACAACTAAGGCGAGCAAGCAGGGATTCATTCGACACTCTGTGACAAATTTACTCAGGAAAAAATGGCTTTCGCTCGACATTTTAATTTTTCCAGCAGAGAGGATTTTTTGCTATGGAAATTTTCCACACTTGGTTGGAGATCAATTGTTCTCGACGGAAATGCTCCGTCTTGCTTTTTTGTCCATCATTTTTCGGTATTGTAATTGAAGATTCCATTGTTCACCCGGATTTACACTCTTTCTGTCTATCTCTCTCGTAAAGAACACTGAATCTGCTGAACTACGCTGAACTTACAGCTATCCATCCATTTACCACCACACTTAAATCCACTACTGACGAAACGCTCCTGTGTTTTACTCTTTTCAATCCTGATCTTTTTTTCTAGCTTTATTTCGCCTTTCAGTCTTAATGGATTTCGGGTGGTGTGGTGGGAGTCGAAGTGCCTACTGTCGTGCTAAGTCGATCACTTTACTTTATTGTACTTTGCTCGCTCTTAATAAAGTATCAGGCTGAGTGTCCTTAAAAGATTTAAGAGCTGCTCCCATGATACTTCACTCTTTTAGTCCATTACCTACACAACGATATTTCACTTCTCTACCAAAATGTAGGTACACTTACTCTACTACCTTAAATATACCAAAACCGATAAAAAGTCTTGTAAGTGTAAAAAATATAAGTGTATGAAATTTAAATCAAATTCAAAATTGTCAATGAATTTCTCACATTCCATTCACAGTAAAATTCAGCAATACAATAAATCCCTTAATACAAATGTAAAACAGATTTGTTGACCATAAAAGTATAGTGTATAAATTCCGGATGACGAAATAATATTTTAGGTAAAGATTGAACTAAAAGTAGATAAATGTGATTTTGAGTGAAGCTTTTAGAATTTACCTTGAAAAACTATACCAAGATTACAATAGTACAATAGAGCACGTCAGTACATTTACATAATGTAACCTATATAGGTAGTGGTACTGTATGTTGATTTTGCTCGAGGAACCCTGAACATTAACAACGAACCTGACACATGACCACAATAGAAAAGAGACAAGTCTTGAGATATTGTTCAGTGTTCGCATATTCAAGATTAAACCACAGGAGCCACATTCTAAATCAAACGCATCACACAGAATCCTCAGCCCGCAGAAGTCGAATGGCATGTAAAGCAAGTAGTAGGCAATTTATTTAGCACTCCTGCTGCAAATTTTAACTGTGACAGACAAGTTGGTTTTTTACACGCAGCTTTTTCCCTCTATTACCATCAAAAAATTCTCTTTAGTCCGTCATTTCCTTTCATATTATGTCAAAATCTGCAAGATAAGAATAAGTAGCTATACAACTACTCGACTCAGCCTTTAAAAAAACCTTAATTGCTACCTTCAGTTCTTAATAACGTAATCCCAATATACCACACTACAACAAGATTTATTCATTTGTGTTTCTGAGTGTATAGATTCATTATATTCATAATAATAAATGTTAGAATTTAACTACTCAACTTAGTAAAATGTATTTAGTGATGTCGCATAATATATCTGTAGGTGTAAACTGGTATGTATTTAAGTGTAAAAAGACAATGAGTTTTTGGTGGATTTTGTTGCACAAGAGTGGCTTAACTCAACTCGGCTAATAAATACACTTCAAGTGCAACACTCCTCTCTTATATAGATCCTATTGTAAAGATGCGACTCACACTGAGTTCTTGAATGGCTTTTTTCGGCTAGCCGCACAATGATAATTTCAAACATGCCGAAATCCAGCAGGGAGTCAACTTAAAGGCCAGCTCAACCTAAATCACTGACAATACGGCATTTGCTTACATCGATTCGATGTGTAAGTAGGCTGAAGGTAATGTTGCTGGTAAATTTAAACAGATTAGACCTCCAGAGCAAATACTACTGCTCCCTTGTATGTATTCCGTCTTTGTTTTACACAATGGAGAGATGCTCCTTTTTCCTTTGACGAGTCGGATCTTTGGTAAATAAAACACAATACAAAACACTAAATAAATCTAAACAAACATTTCTATTGACACCTTTAACTCCTACTCAAGCTGTCAACCGAGAAAAGGTAAGGTGCAGAAGAAGAATTTACCCGACGAAGAAACGAAGAGCTTTAACCTCTACTCATCCTTGTGAAACAATTTGCCGCATTTGTGTTTACGAGAATATAATTTACCACAATTACAAGTATTTAAGTTATGATTAATCCCCTCTATCATAAAACTTAGTGTGGAATAATCATTTTTCTTGCGCTTAATTAACAAGTTCAGTTTCATTAATTCAAGTGCGGGGAGAAAATAACTGTTTACAAAATGTGCAAGTATTAGCAGGCTTGTTAGCAAGGTTGTTAGTGAGTTACGCAGAAAGAGAGAGAGAGAAAAATAATCTATTTAGTCAATTCAACTTGACTTATTTTCTCACCACTGTCAAGATAAGAGCTTTGCATGAAAAGCAAGAAATATTACAGCAAAAACTCGCATCCACCTAACCAACTCTGAGAGTCCGACTGCAGTCATAGTCATATTTGTTTTGCTTTTGCCGTTTCTCTGTCGGCATGAGTCGTTTCTGCATGATTCCTTTGTAAACTAAAAGTATTACTGCTATATTGCACAGAAGGTAGTAATAAGTAGAGAGGTAAAATAGAAGCTAATAACAATAATACTGTGTCCGTAATTTGATAATACGGTTTGATATGGGCCATTGATGAGATAATTGGATTGGTGCTGTTCTTTCCATCATAACAATATTACATGTGTATCAAATCACAACTACTTCGTATACAAACCAAAGCAGCAAATGCTCACTGTGTGCTGGGCATCAGATACACAGACACTATTACTATTATGCATTTTGAATGAATGATTGAAATCTCGCAGATTAGTCGTGTTTTGTTCACTACACTTATTTACTATACTTATACCCAATAAGCACCTACACGTAAAAAGTAAACATGGCATACTTGTTACATTTCACTTTTTAGTGCTTGTATAGGAATTTACAGGCAAAGTACGCTACCCCTGGTCCATGGCTTTCGGTTGTTGTGTTTTGGTACACACAGTAATAACGTAATGATGACTAATATTGTTTTATAATGGCACTTCAAGCACTGACTTACAGGTAATCGCCGGTATTATGGCCTATTCTCTTCCATTGCATTTTATGGATACTTTTATATAGGCATTGCCGGTGTATGTGGTAGTGAACGCAAGTAGTAGTGAAAACTTGAGGTAATAAAATTATCTGATATTGTTTACAGGCCTTGTCAGAAAGTAACGAGTACTGTTTTATATTGAAAGCTATATTATACCTAGTGGTAAAATTGTTTCGGGCCCACCATTATTTCATAAGTGCATAAACTCGTGTACTTTACGGTACTTCATGTAATGGTTGTATACATATTTATTTTATAGGATATATCTATTCTGATACTGTGTTATACTTATTTTTATCATTATAAGCATCATTTTAGGTATAGGTATTGGTCAGGTATAGTGAAACTGATTCTACGAATTCGCATGTATTTTTATGGTAAAAGTGAAATTTTATGGATGTTAACATTAAATTTGAATTGTCAAATATTTCCTATACATTAATATCAAACAGATTAAGTACAGAAAAATATCTAACAAAAATCCTATAAAAAATGGTCGGGTCTATGTAAATGTGGTATCCTAGAGAGTGGTTAAGCGCTGAGTTAATGATAACATGTTGATATTGTGATAGTACACACATTTAAAAAGCGCAAAAAAATTGAAATATAGTTTTTGTGTGATTTTGATGTGTGTTTCTAGTCCACGTGCAGATCTTTAATGACCATTGACATCAGTTTCTACATGGACACACGGGGATTCCACTAATTTGTACTATTTATTGAGAGAAGAATTGAATGTGTAATTGTATCGCTTTGTTAGGATTCAGACAGCAAGAGCAGTTCATTTAGTGCTAATAATATGCTTTTATGTCATCAAGAAATCAATGTGTCCCCATATTTTTGCGAAGAGATTAAGCAAGTGTGGCGTGAGTTGGGGAGAAACCGAGCAGAAACAGTCGCAAAGGACGAAAGCATAAGTCTGTAAGATAATAAGTATATAGGATTTTCTTTCGGTTGAAAGATCCGACACAATAGGACAGCAAATGATGATACGGGACACGCGGCTTGTAGGGTTGACATGGAAAGACCCCCGTCAACCTGCCATGGGAAAATTCTGCAGGGAAAAACGGGAGACAAAAGAGCGGCTACTCCTCAACAGGTGGTCTTCATTTATCATCTTCATTGAGAAAAGTCTCCGTCATAGCTAAAAATAAATGTTCTCACGTTTTTTCATCCATTTTGCCTTCAAGACATCCTAATCTGAGACACATAACCAAAGAACAACAAATCTAGTTGACTCAAAAGCCGATTTCACATTCATAAGAAGATTTGTCAACACATCCCAAACAACATCCACAGATTTACTATACGTGTCTATCAAGAATTAGCTATGATACTTTCATTTTCTCCTGTGTGACGCGCATTTATTTATTCTATAGGAGTATTTCTTCCTTACAAAATGAATTATATTTATCCTTGTGTAATAAATGTACATGGTAATCACAAACAGTCAGATTTATCTTCCTTATTCATTCGCGCACACAGGTATTATTATATCGTTACTTGAGAAAGACATTACCAATATTATACCTTGTATAAATAAATACTCACCTGGTAGAAGCACAACAGAATATATACACAGCCGAATACAGTAGCACTTCTATGCAGTAACAAACATCCAATTCATAACAATAATAATAATAATAATACAGTACGCGACCAAGTGTACAAGAATATTAAAAACTAAAGCAAAAACATGGTTTGGAAGCAAATGAATCGTTTGTAGCTGAGATACGTGCTAGAATAAATATATGCTAGTAGTAAATTCTCCTGTTATTACGTACCATAGGGCAGTCAACAGTATTGTGTGGCTTTACAGCTCCTGGTAGCTAAATAAGGTCGCCTGCGGTACTCATCATCATATCTTTTCTACAATTCATACTTTCTTTCATTACCAAACTTGATAAGCTGCTACGCACATTCATAATCATAATCATAAGGCATTCATATGGCTACATAATACCTCCAAATAAATAGTTATTACACTTGCTTACTACTTGTAAGCAAATCCTACACTATATTTAAATACCTTAATTCTAACTTTTATATAACCATCAAGAGGAATATTAGATATTTGGATGTGTCCTATATACCCATTAAGTACCTGTGTTCGGAAGCAGGTGGATGAAATATTATTTTAATAAGTGTAAGCACTTTGTACCTGTAATATTCCTGCCATATGCATATTAGTGTGTGTATTATAAAAGTACTTCTGTGCTACTTCTGTATGTACATTACCATTCTTTGTGTTAATATCTCCGAAGCACTATCTGTATTACTTACACAAGGACCCAACCTGCTGACTCTTTTAGGTTTGATGAATTAAACTTCTAATTTTGCTCCGGAGATTTGGGCATTGTATCCTTCCAGTGTAAAAAATGGTCTCTTTAAAGCTCATGAGCATAACAGTAAGTAATAGTAAAAAATAGAGTTCTCATGTTTATGAATGAGGCAATAGCAGCTTATTAGTGTGTTCTTTTAAGATTGTGTTGTTTGAATGTATTATTCAGTCTATACAAGGTTTGTGGTATACTTAAGTCTGTTGTAAATGGAAAGTTGCTAGCTTAAAAAGAAAGGGTTGGCAATAAATCATTCTGCATACATTCTACAATCTATACCCGGTTTGCCATGTTATTATATTCTCATATATGTAATGTATGTATGGCAATGTACAAAATAAAAAAATGTAACATGTATGGCAATAACTGAATGATATTCAAAGAAAAGAAGTCTACAGAAGAACAGACAGAGTATATAGGGACTTGTGTAGCAATGCTCGGTTTTGCGAGCGTGAATAAGAGAATGGCAGCAGACGGAATGAAAAACGGAGTCTGAAATGTAAAGGTAAAGGCTAAGACATTGCCTTGGTTTGTGTGAGTTTGCTGGAGCTTGTGTGAGTCGACGAGACGAGACGCATGAATAGATCGAGATGAAATCAAAGTCAATTGGCACTGGTGTTTAGGAGTACATTAGGATTTTCCTAGACGGAAAATTTCTCCGCACATGACTACATGGAAAGAAAAGGACGGGTTGCGGTCAGACTAGTGCAGCATGGCAAAACTTATACCTAAGGAGCAGAGGAGGAAACTTTATATGGGTAAAAAATAAAGCATTATGTTTTATACTCCCAACACGAGAAGTATACTTATACCTTAAGTTTCGGTTCCGTTGTGTTCATACGTATAATAATAATGTTTGTATGAATGTTTTACGGAAGATGCAAAGCTTAATGGGAGCTAGTGGCGAGACATAAAGATAAAAAACAAATATTAAATCTTAGAAGAATAAGATGTACCGCTTTGAGAATTTTGTATGAGTAGAGTAGGAGGCTACTATAGTCCGGAATACCGAGAGAGAGAGAGGTGTAGTTAAATTAATGCAATATGTGTGTGTGTGTGCTGTTGTAGGTTTAACAATTAGAAGAAAAGTTGAGTTACAAACGAACTGGAGTTGAGCTGACTGCGTTTTGGTTTAGCAGAGTAAGTTTTTCTTTTCTGGTGGATGTTGTGTAGTTTGAGATGCGGGATTGACAACATTTAGTCGTAACTAAGTAAGTAAGTAGGATGTACCCGAGATGGGATGGAACTTTTATTAGAGTTTTGAATATTTCTGCTGTGCCGTGAGGACTTTTTCTAGAGACATTCATTCGAAGCACGCACCAACTCCTTCCAAGTCTATAATTTGGTGGAGACACAATTTCTGGCGCCTTCTCACGCCACAGCCATACCATACCATTCATTCATTCATTCATGTAACCAGCTCGCAAGAGAGTTAATGGAACCCAAAGCTTTTCGCTGACTCACTCTTCAGAATCACCCATGAAATTGACCATTTTCCGCTTTAACTGATTGACAAATTTGTCTTATTGGTTGACGAACCACCAATGTTCATTTTGACAGCCGACTTTGCCTGTTACACAGTGTCAACAATAAATTGACGCTTCTATCTCTGCAACACATTCTCCAAACCCAATATCAAAAACCAATATTTACAAAAAAAAACTCTTTTATGCCTGTAAACACAGAGTCAACAGAAAAGTCTATTGATGATGATTTGTATGTTATACGTATATATACACTTTCCTCCATGAATTTGACTTTTGCATTATTGCAACCTTTTCTCCATGAATAGCAACAGTAGTTATATTTGTTATATGTATAAGTATAGGGATATGTACAAACAGTTCATATAAAGAATTGCCAAATATTATTTGTTCAAAGACACGCAAAATTCCTGTCTACGTACACGATAACAATACGAAACAGGAGAAGGCTATTATAGCAGGCAGATAAAATGACTCTTGTTGTTATTGTTGAGTTTGCACTGTCCTTTGCTAAGTGAATAGAGCCAAATCGTCCTGAAAGCAAGCAACCGCCACTACACCACTGCCATTTACTACAGTACGATTCAATTCTGTTGTTATACTCTGTTGCATCCACGCCAATTTTCCTACACTTACTACTTACCTACTACATTCGCAATCGAATCTAATCCAAGCTCTGCATCGTACAATTTACAATGCACACAGCCTTGGCCCTTTATGACACAAATTCTACGCAACCACATCATTACCACAATTACCACGTCAACAAACGCTATGTACATTCTATTGTGTCTCTAAACTTTAAACGTCCCTTTGCTATACATCATATACACAGTAATAGTGATAGGGTTGGCTCAAACTTGGCTTTTCACTATTCTCCTCATTCACTCGCTTTAATTCACGAAACAGATATTGTGAGTGTATACACAGCTACATAAAATTACCGTATGAACGTAAATCATAGACTACATTATTATACTACCTATACATCGACAAAATTTACTATTTCGATTTCGAAAGGTCACAAACACAATGCTGGCAAAACAAAAGATTTATTCTTGTAAAAAACGCATTCTATCGAACAATGATTGAACAGAATGTCTAAATTTTAAGTATAACATGCATGTAAATAATTGCGGATGAAAAGTTAAAATCAGGGTGTTGTAAATAAATACATGAGTACTTAACCACCATCCCTATAATAAACAGGTAAATGTATGGCGTAAAAAACTAAAAATTACCTTGAACACAGTACGATTTTATACCACACAAGAATACAATTCTTATTATTATTAGCAATCATAGTGGCATCCGTTTGAGCAAAGACAAGAGAAAATAACTTGACTCACAGTCTTCTTGGCTACAGAAGTCTACCCGCTCGAACATTTTTATGTAAGTTACACACACAAATTAAATATAAAGTTCGCGATTTGTATAAAAACGAAGGTTATTTAGCTTAGTTAGCTAAGCCATGAGTGAGTATGAGCCAAAGTTATATTTTATTATTACACCTACCACATTACACAGCCACATTAGCAGCTGGTGTGAAGAAAATGCTCAAGATAAGAGCGAATAAAGCAAAACCAAGAAAACCGTGTACGTAAGTAAGTATGTAGTGTTTGCATTGGTGCATGCAATGGGTAGAGCACATCCTGATTCATACAAAGCCACATTGCGTTACATTACATTAGAGACATGTAACTAACTAAGAAAGGCATTGATCGTATGGCATGGCAGAGGCAGAGCAGTCAGACCACAGGAGCCACACAATCCCCAGTCCAGTCCAGTCAACTTCCACCTATTGTTTCATTATATTCCATTATCAACCTATACCTCTCCTAATATCAAGCCTCGCCGTATAAATATGTTTTATGCTTTATAACAATCATAATATTATATCTGCAGTGCATTTATACACAAATAAATGTATACTTTATAGACACAAGGTTATTAGCTACTCTAGTGGTAGTATACGAATGCTTTACTACTCCTGCCACTATAAACCATATCAAAGTCTCAAACACCACTTAGGTACATAAGCTATAGCCGTATAGTAGTAGAAAGAAACTTAACACCATCATAATATTATTATCTGTATACTCTGTGAATGTGCAATCACTCAATTCTGCAAAATTCTGCAAACGGCATGTCATGAATGAATTGTTTTTCTGTGTAAACGAGACTATGACTGTGTTGTGTTATTTTTCTATTCAGTCCACAATGGGATGGTATGATGAATTGCTATAGTGTGCATTGTATGAAATGAGCATTGGAGTGTGTGCATAGATTTTATGAGAGAATGGAAACGGAAGGGATTGACAAGACAAGTCGTGAGTTACACATGAGATAAAGTCAAGTTTGTGGCGGCGGCTGAAGTTGCGGTGGCGGCGGCTTGGTGGTCAAGGGTTGAACAGACGACTCCGGCCGTCATGACTTCTTTTTGGCTTCTTACACACCAAAGCAGATGAACTTGTGTGAGAGTGTGAGTATTTTCCCGTCCACTTACCAATTCTTACCCGAAGGCGGAGTCACAACCAGTGGTTGTACCTTAGGTTCACCAGACTTATGAACACTGGACACGGACGGACAGAAATAGCTGTGGTCGTTATGGCATAAGTACACAGAATGAGAAAGAGAGAGAGAGAAGGAGACGAACTACATACTGCACAGATTATATAGTAGCTGTTTACCTATCGACAGATTCTGAAGAAATCCGTTTCTTGGTGTTTGTGGTGTGTGTACGGACTATTAGCGTGTAAACAGACGAGAGGCAAGGAAAATAAGAAAAGTAGGTAGTGGTTGTATGCGAGTAAAAGTTAAAAGTAGACTTGGCTCATCTTAACTAACCATTACAGACTTCTGGTTGTGTATATACGTCCACTACTACTCACACAGAGAGTTGTTATTGTAGTAAAAGCGTAAAAGCAAGAAAGTAGTGTATGATTTTGTTTTGTTTTGCTATTGGTATGGAATGAGTATATGGTAGATGCAGTAGTTAGTATTTAGGATGGATGGTGATGGAAGTCTTGGAAGCAGTAAGAAAAGCAGTAAGTAGTGGGTAGAAGCAAGAGTAGGAGTATCTGGCGTATTTTGATCGTCGACAAGAGAGAGCAAAGTGTAGATCTTGAGTCTACTGGCTGCCTGGCTGGCGTAGCGACCTGGACTCAAGAACCAGAGAGTCAGAAAGAGACGAGACAGAGAATACAAGACAGAATCTGGAAAATATCACGAAGAAGAATCGGGTCGGTAGGGTCGCATAATAATAAGTTTGATCAATGCTTCTGGCTAGAAGGGTAGGGGCAGGTAGGGCCCTTCAAGGGTCGCACCATCGTAATTATGACTGGGAAGAGAGCATCCACCGCTACGCACAGACCCAACAATTACAACCCACCAATTTTTATATTGAACCTGAAATTACCAGCCGCACGGTCAAATGAATGGCGCCGTCTGCCTTGAGGCATTGACTCCAAACTTTTTCTGCATATTTCGCCAATGTTAATTACATAAGGTTGTCTAACGTGTATATCCAAACTCATTAGCTACGCGATATTATGTGAAGGCTTCCTGCTACTGTTTCGACCCCTGCAGATCTCACACACATTTATCACTATACTTTATAGTACAAGAAATATTAGTAAATCAGTAGGAGCAGCAGCAGAAGTAGTATACTCCGAGAGAGACGTAAGTTTTATATGAAACATTACACTAACACACTACAGAGTATGTACTTGACCATCATCTTCTTCTCTTTCACTCTCCACATGCATTTACAAGATTTATATTTTGATATCAATTCATTTGTGGTGGTAGTAGCCGTAGTAGTATTCTTATAGTTGCATAATAAGAAGCTGTTCTTGTCTTATATAAGGATATAATGATAATATGACGAGCGTCTCATCTCTAATGTATGTAATGCAACTATTCAAACTGCCACTTGCTACTGCTGTTTTCCCTTCTTTGCATTTCTAGTGTTGTGTTTTGTGATGTGCACATTGTGTGTGTGCATTTTACTTACACTACATAACTCTGCTAACCTTAAGTTGATTTCCAGTCCCGTCTGGTCCAATCTAGTCTACATAAAGATACTCCCAGTCCGCAGTCAGTCCAGCCAAGCTACTTTACATTTGCTTTGCATTCAGCATACACAATTCTGCTCTCGGTCTTCATTTCATCTACAAATAAACTAAGACGCGTCTGTCTGCTGTCCATTTCATTTCATTCTGTCTAATCTATTCTTTAATTCTGTAGCTACTGGACTTTGCTGATTTCATTGCCCGAAATCAAGCCGCTCCCACATTTCCTCGTGGCATTCGATCTTACACTTACTTTACTACTTATATTATGGTCAGGATTACAGTAGTTGTATTACTATTTACTAATAACTACTCAAGACCCTTATAATTTATCTTCTAATGTACATACAACACTACTTAATGCTACTTACATAATATATCTCCACTTCTTTCCTTTGCACATGTTTTTTCCTTGATTTCCTTGTATATGGACTTTTTTACGTGCTCTTTAAACAAGCCCGACAGACTCTTTCGTTGATTGTGCAGACTGGTGGAGTATTGGTGTGGTTGAAGTAGGTGCTTTATCATCTCGTAGCTCCAGAGACTCTTTCTGGTAGCAACATAGGGTCAAAAAACTGCAAATGATTTTTCTCTACACATTAAATATTTAAATCACCATTCTCTTTGATCATCTTACTCATTGACCGTCTTAATTTACCTGACAGTATTAATAAATGCGAAAAGATGTTATATTACATTTAACAGTAGTATGTAAGTGACAAGTTGACATTAATGGTATTATAACAATAAAATCATTTTGTCATTTTTTATAGCAAATTCATCGTGAATACTTTTTGTCCTTCTCTGTGTGCGGTCAAATATTTGGAACGTTCAACAACAATTTGTATCTCAATTTGTGATACAGATAGAAGGATCGCGGGATTTTCGTGTATATGAAAAACATATCTACTAAATAAATAAATAAAATCCGTTTGTTGTAAGACTCATTGCTATTCCATTTCTTATGATTAAATTTGTGAAGGCGTAATTAAGCAATTCACAGTGAAAATTCTAAGTTTACAACCCTTTAAGGTGCTCGCCCAAAATTTGTCTGTCTAAATTACATATTATCAAGGAAATAAAAGTGTTTCGGATAAAAAAATTATATAAGATCGTCTTTGATGCTTATGAG
This sequence comes from Pogonognathellus flavescens, assembly GCA_019776165.1. Lineage (NCBI taxonomy): Eukaryota > Metazoa > Arthropoda > Collembola > Entomobryomorpha > Tomoceridae > Pogonognathellus > Pogonognathellus flavescens. The sequence goes on along the minus strand of JABASD010000913.1, from coordinate 7,318 downwards.
CTCACCTTCATATAAATGAAGTTACACGTCATAATAATCATAAGATAACAGTAATAATCCATTACATATCACATGTCAATAAGAATTCATTGCGATGCATTACATTACACACAGATAAAAATAGTTTATCCCATGCTCATAATAGACTACAATAATCATAAAACTCTGAAGAAAGGGTTAGAATTATTTATACACGCTTTTACAGCATAAGACATTGGATCCTGGATAAATTCGGCTGAAACTCTGAACTTCAAAGTATTCTTTCACTTTATGGTCTAGATAAAAATTTCAAAAAAAACTTTTTATTTTTTCCATCATTTACGCTATCTGTATATGGTTTTGTTTTCCATTTTTTGTCATCACACTTTGTCCGTTATGTTAGGGATGTTTTAAAGCTAATTTAAACCATATAACTTTTGAAGAGTTATAATGTGTGTATGATACTTCCAACAAGTTTCTCAAACGTGTATGAAGCTATGTATATTACCATCAAAATATAACATGCTAATAAATCTGATTTGATTACAAATCTTTCTAAAATTGAACTTTATTTAAGAAGAACTACATAAAAGAGAAGCCAAGCGACTGGAAAGACGGTTGTTTTGAACGTGAGACTTGAAAGCTGAAGAAATAAGACTCCTCTCTCTGCCGATTGTAAAGTCTGAGCTGTGTAGGTACAAGTTACACTGAGGCAGCTAAATATATGAAAACAAAGCAGGGGAAGGTGTGTCGGCAAACAAATAATTGGAACACGAATGAAAAATATCACATGCAAACGGCACACATCTGATAAAATTTTATGGGCCCTGCTGTTTTGATTTATCTGCGGGTGAAGTAATCATTACAGTAACTGTTTCTTGTACTAAGAAGGCTCGAAGCTTAGCCACAGCAGTAAAGGTAAAGCAGTAGCCCAAAGAATACGACATTCATCATTGACCATTCGGGTGCTTCCAGATGACAACGGCCTGAAGCCAAAACCTGAGGAACTTATCTTAACCCTATATTTACATATTACGCACACAGTAATAATATTACGACTAATACTGCAACAGCTTTACTACATGGAAATCTTCATGTACTTTTACTAATAGTTACTCTATTGGCTATATTATAAGCTTTTGGTGGTTTCTAATCTAACCCTCCCTTGACTAATAATCTTTTGTTACTACTAATAAACTCTCGTGTATATCAATATAAATATTTCATTACCACAGTAGTATACAGGGCAAGAAAATACAGAACTTATTTACCATCATCAATATCCTACTTTGCATTCATTTTGAACATAAACAGACTGGGGGAGTGGAGAAGTAGCTACTAATAATCGTAAGTGCAGTAGAAACATTCCATAAATAAATCTATTATTACTATTATTGGGTTTGCACTTGTGATTTAGTATAAGATGAGGTTAGCTTAATTCATTCAAGTACCGCATGACATCCCCAGCTGTGCCATAGACAGTTTACCCAAAGGCCTATGTGTCCTATTCCATCATTAACAGTTAGAAAATCGTTTTCATCCTTACATTACTTATTATTACTATTACGCATCGATATGATGTCCCTCACACACAGGTGGCTGCCCTCAGCACACACAGTAGTGAAGAAATGATTGTTATCTGATATGGAATTAATTTGATAATAATAATCCAATAAACTAAGCCTTAAAGTATATACTTCAAATTCACGTTTGCTCAGAACTTTTCATTTTTACTGTTGCTAAGTCTAAAAATATATTCTTTTGCCGAGTTAATTGTGCATTCAAATTACAAAATTTATGCAGTTGCAGCTAAGAGTGCATATTGTACGGTCCACATGTCATACACTGATTACTAGTTGTTGTCGGGACATGTAGGATTCACAGTATGGAAAAATAATGTACAGTATAGATATGAATCTTTTACTTTGACATTTTTATCTTGTCTCCGAGGGAGTGTTGTGTAAGTAGTGTGAGTGTGAGCTATACGTGCTGTAATTATTAGTACAGTGTCTTGTCGACAGACTTGTTTCCTCATGATGTGTTACACATAAATTATTAGTGTCCATGATCATAGCAGAGACATTATTATTTTTAAATTCCACCTGACAACAGAGAATAAGTATGATGACACGATATGCCAAGACATTCTCGTTCTCTCCTATTTACGTCAACCAAGCGTTTTTATGTTGATTCGACTGCAGAGAGTGTATTTAGCAACATCGGCGGCGACTGGCGGCTCCTTTGGGGGAACAGGTACTCCCGACTATTATCCTTACAGTTTTGGCTTCTCTAACGAGTGCATTTATTTACGAAACTCAAGCTTATCGAAATAGAACATTGAGAAGTATATAATTTTAAATTTTCTTGAGGTTTTTAATGAGAGGAGGCAGAAGTCAATTGGACGGAACGACCAAACGGGCGAAGGTGAGCTATGTTAGCATTTTAAAGCCAAAAATATGCTTGAAATAAATAACTCTACATTTGCAAGTACATTTACTGTATACAGCAACTGGTAGTATGTACATGTTAATGGTGTACATGAAAACGTATCATGAGGAAATCTAAGGTAGCTATTTTCTGTCGGCTCGTGTGGCTTGGCTTATTTTCATTTGGCTTCACGAGTGGTACTGTTAGATAGGTAAATTAAACATTCTGTCATGTTTTGTTTTGTTTTGTGATGTTGATGCTATTTACATTACTTTAACACAGTTTACTCTACACGTACACACGGTATGTACCTACAGTACTAGAAAAGAACGTAAGCGGTCAGATTGGTTACTACCTTTTGATGTAATGCATTTACTATTTTGCTATTATTTACTGGTACTTACTGTTTGCCACGTACGGTGTCCTAAAATAGGACATTCGATATGAAGCAATAACTCCTACCTCACTATATACGAAAATGTAAAGCGTAGTACACATCGTAAGTGCACAGTCGAGAATGCAAAACCTACAATCAAACAAAACCTGAGTAGGACTATTAACATTTAACATCACGATATTTTGTAACCTTACGGAGCCAAGAAAATAACTCTGTTTACGACTATACGACTACCCCTTGAACATGTTCTGCTATACTACATATGGCTTCGTATTATTTGGTTATGTTATATGAACAGCTCAACTTGACTTTGTTGACCCGCAGCAGCAAGCTGAAGCGTAGGATGCTAAATGAGGTAAAAACGGAGAAAAATGTGTGTGAAAAGTTGACACGTTGCTTATTGAGAAACTTTTCTATGTTAAAGTTTGTACATTCTGATGGAACTCTTAACATTTATTATTGCTCGTCGAAAAGGATTGGTTTGTTGGGACGACCCTGTTGGAAAATATAGACATTTTTTCTGGTGAAAATGACAGGCTGGTCTTGCTGACTAAACTTTAGTCAACTCGACTACACATCTGACTTTTAGTTATGTGCACTGTTTATTGGAATGAGTGAAACAAACGAAAAGGAACGAACTAGTAAACCATTAGGTGAGAGCCAGCGTATATTTTGTAGCTGCCTTAGCTTTGTTCAATGTCTTATTGCAAGAAAAGTTATTATAGACGAGTCCGCAGACGACTAAGCTAAGTTTTTCTAAGTATTACAAGCAAGAACAGACGAGTACAGAGCAGAACGCAAGTGAATCATGAAATCGATAGAAGAAAGAAAACACAAATATTCATTTCTACAGAGATACTTGTATTGTATTATTTCTTAGTATGATGCATTACATATACACATACGTATGTGAGACTAAATATATACATATACAGACTACACACAATACACATGCCTGTACATTAAGGTACATTTTATACAAATGCATATACACTTATAGTAGTAGAATTCTATATAGAATGATTCGATGTGGGTTTGGTACTACGACTACTACTATGTACTTTATTCCTGCACGCACTTGGTTGCTCCTTGGAAAAAAAGTTTTGATATCATGTTTGTGTCTGACTCAACTCTGAATTGAAGTCTTTCGTCTCGAGTAAAACTCGTCTTGGGACATTTTGTCGGAGAATTGGATGGAGAGTCCTAGTTTTTGTCCGATGAAAAAAAGTAGATGTTGCTCATTGCTTGGTTTTGGCTCGCCTTTGCTGGCTGTTTTCTCTTATGTTAGTTACACTAACTTTTATATACACGTATCAAAATACTTATAAAACATTATAAACTTTAACGCGATGAGCATGGCACAGCACAATCTTAGCTTTAAGCCCAACTTCCACTATTACTATTACTACTACGTGTACATTTGTAAAAATATGCAAGAACGAATTGAAAAACTACGTTTGTAGTAACTAACATAACAACCACGAGTATCATTATAACATGTGGATGTACCTGGTAAGCTATTAGTACTAATGCTATATTCGAATAAGGCAATATTATAGTATTGAATTATATTGAGTTGTAGCTATATAAAGATATATCCAAGTAAGGTTTATATGAGTATTAGCAATGTTATAAAAGAAAGGAACAGTTGAGAAGAATAGATGAAGAATAGGATTGAGCGAGAGAGAGTCCTTTGGCATACACGACTTGGGATAATGATACGGAAGGAGTCTATAATCATTATGGGAAGACCTAGAATTTCAAAAGTCTCCACGACAATACAGTAAATTATCCGTGGAGTCCATTGGAGCTCGAATGGCAGGAGCAAACTCGACTCTTTTCTCTTCTTGTTGTGTGAGTGGGCATAAACACTTGTAAATGTATAAGTATATTCGTGTAAGAATATTGTAACTTGTACTATTACTTAAATAATAGCAGTATATTGCACCGAGCCTACTAAAAAGTCAACGTCAACTCTAACCAAAAAGCAAACCATGCCAAAAATCCAAAGGAATGCAGGACAGGGACAGGATATTATGTACTCATTGTCAATGAACGATAAGAGAGAGACACTCTTCAATTTCAACACTCAAGATTTACTCTTTCATTTAAAATTGCGAGGATGCTTTTCCCTCTATTTGCTTTAGCTACGTTTACTGATACATTCACTTCAGCGGAGTGTTCGGTTGAGCTGAAACTAATTCACCCAACAACTTGTATCATTCTTCCCGGGTAAGTAGATACAGATAAATTTCCAATTTGACCTGTGAGCCGTATATTTGCATTTTACTACTACTGCCAGTGAAAATCCTTACAATACTTTTACATCAATTCCTTTCTAGAAATGCATGAGGAATTTTACACAAAAAATATTTCCAGAGTACCTACTCGTTGATACTTTAACTGCAAACAATTATCTGTATTAAACAATAGCATTGTATGGTACTTATGGTGGAGGAGGATTTATTTGTTCATATGTCACATTCTACTTGCATGTAGGAAGTTAGGTACATTTCTAACGATAAGTGAACACACACTTCAGATTCTACATATATATCTTTATTGTGTGGCTGTATAAAATATGTGTACGTGGATTTCTAAGTTAAAAAGCGTCTATTGTTCCCAGTTGGTTGTGAGTGTTCTTTTGTCACTAAGCACAAGGCAATCAATAGCCGTTCTGAAGACTTGAATCGTTCAACTTGAAAATCACAGCTACTCTCTTCGTCTATTGTCCTCGGTCGCTCCAGATAATGTCCTCGATGACAACATGACCTCACGCATGCAATCACTAATTTCCTCACCCGCATTTCTCTCTTTCTCTCTCTTGGGGGAGACGGGAATAGTAGCAATAGTTGTAGCAGTCGAAAGTTTCTCTCTTACTTACTTCTCCATAATGTTCTTGTGTGTTCTATATAGATAGACAGATAACACTTTCTCGTACCTTTACAGAATGCAACATGATATACAGATTTACAGATATAGTAACTCCAATCCAAAAATATACCTACTGTACTTACACATGGAGTTGAAAATACATTTTAGAGAGTTATAATAAAGTAGTAATGCTTAGAGTAGATTTTAGTAGCTAAAATACATCGTTAGTTTGTATTGAGCCACTCAACTCGCTCACTCACTCTTTCGAGTCTTTCCTCGATAAATCTCTCAAAGGACAATAAAAAACGTACAACCTAAAATTACCTTTTATTCCATCAACCCTTCTTGAAAATAAAATAAGAACTTTTGTGTACACACAGAGTGTGCAGATAGTTACACACATTTCTTTAGTGCTGTAGTGCCTGAGCAGAATAGTACGAGTAGTATGTGTACAGCGAATAAACATTTCATGTTTGTGTCGATACACACGCATAAATAGTAGTCACCACTTAGGTAGTTCAGTATAAATAATATAGCAATAGTGTTTATTATTCGGGTTTCATGCACACATGCATGATACTAGTTTTACTAGTACTAGTAGTAGCTAGAAAATATTTGCGTTCGTAGTAACATTTGAAAGATTTATTTTCAAATTGACACGAAATGTGCTAAACTTGTTTCATGCCATTTTAGCTGTATTATAGATCGTATCAAGTTATCTTTTCCAGGGAATTCTACACCGTTATATGCAGATAGCGACTCTGAGGATAGCACTTACTTAATATGTCTTGATTCTGACTCTGTCGTAGAATATTCACATCCCGCTCTCAACTAAGTGCTTGATACTTAAGAAAAGATAAATTATAAGCTTGAATTCTGACTTCCCTAGTATATACTGAGAGAATTCATGATTTCTTCATATGACTGTTCTTATTCTTCTAACTTATAAAGCATCATGCATTATTTTATGGTAAAGGCAACAGTTTAGCCATATAGAAACGTACAAGAAGTAAGTGTAGTGAGTGAATTACATGTAAAATGGTTAGCATCATGAAAATCATGATTATCTCTCTGTACATTGTACACACACATGCAAATAGGTAAACTCCAAACTGTAACTCCACTCCACGTGAACATCCTAATTCCCACCACCACACCACACACACCACCACCAACGCCAAGTTGAACTAACCAAGCCAAACGAAGCAACCACCTTAGCTGTAAGGGGTGAAGTAAAACACGGCAATATCAATGCATGACATCATGCACGGATCATTTTGATGATTCGATCTGGAGGGAAGATAGTACGAGGAAAGCTTCAGATTTGCCTATCGCATCCATGTCATACTCTGCCTCACTGTTTTATCTGCAATGCATCTACGAGCTGTAGAACTTGTCCTCATAAATAATGTCAAAATACGTAGGAATTAAGTTGTCAATATTAAACAAATCACTCTGATTGAGAGCAATGTAATATTTATAATGTTAGTGAGTGAGCGCATTGGAGTGAGCTGAGGAAACTCCTTAACAACATAACAGTTAAGTTAAGAATGGGTAATCTTCAGTATTATTGTGGTATTCATGTTGAAAGAAGTCGACGACATAAAGTGTTTGAATAGTTTCTTAGGATAAGATAATCAA